>CAWUFW010016877.1:0-288594 GCA_963921515.1 Calotriton arnoldi
AAGGAATATTTGTAGTTTGTGAAAATCGACACTTTGAAAGTTTTCTGCTGAAAACCAGACAATGGATTCCTATGGAAGGAAATTCAAGTTACTGGTAAGTACGGTTAAAATTACTTTTCAGGACCAGTACTGGGCTGAAAGATGCAGCAATGAGGTCTCTCCTGATAACAGGTGAGTAAATCGAAATTCGTATTTCGGCTGATTTTAGAGGAATATTATAAAGTTCCAAAACTCCACACTTAGAAGAATTTCCAAGTGAAACCAGTCAATGTTAGCCTATGGAAGGAAATTCAAGTTACTGGTAAGTACGGTTAAAATTACTTTTCAGGACCAGTACTGGGCTGAAAGATGCAGCAATGAGGTCTCTCCTGATAACAGGTGAGTAAATCGAAATTCGTATTTCGGCTGATTTTAGAGGAATATTTGTATGTTTCAAAAATCGACACTTAGAAACTTTTTCAGCAAAAAGCAGGCAATGATATCCTATGGAAGGAAATTCAAGTTACTGGTAAGTACGGTTAAAATTACTTTTCAGGATCAGTACTGGGCTGAAAGATGCAGCACTGAGGTCTCTCCTGATAACAAGTGAGTAAATCGGAATTCGTATTTCGGCTGATTTTAGAGGAATATTTGTATGTTTCAAAAATCGACACTTAGAAACTTTTTCAGCAAAAGCAGGCAGTGATATCCTATGGAAGGAAATTCAAGTTACTGGTAAGTACGGTTAAAATTACTTTTCAGGATCAGTACTGGGCTGAAAGATGCAGCACTGAGGTCTCTTCTGATAACAGGTGAGTAAATCGGAATTCGTAGTTCGGCTGATTTTAGAGGAATATTTGCACAATGGTGAAGGAAGGGGTGGGGCCTAAGGTGACATGTCTGCAAACACGCCCTGTGGCGCGTTTTAAGTTGGACAATTAATTCCTCCTCAATCCCGAGGGTCCCTAGGGGCCAACTAGCCCACCAGGTACCTCCAGTATGCGCCAGGGGCTGCGTTGCAGAGAGGTGTTCAGAGGCCACGCCCCTTTTACAACACTCTGCAATGCAGCTCTGTGGCGCTTACTGGAGGTACCTGGTGGGCTAGTTGGCCCCTAGGACCCTCAGGATTGAAAAGGAATTTATTCCCCATCTTAAAACGCACCACGGGGCCTGTTTGCACACATGTCACCTGAAGCCCCGCCCTCCCTTCACCACTGTGCAAACGCGCCCGTGGCGCGTTTTAAGTTGGGGATTAAGTCCCCTTGAATCCTGAGGGTCCCTGGAGTCCAACTAGCCCACCATATACCTCCAAAGCGCCACAGAGCTGCGTTGCAGAGAGGTGTAAAAGTGGCGTGGCCTCTGTACACGTCTCTGCAACGCAGCCCCTGGCGCATACTGGAGGTTCCTGGTGGGCTAGTTGGCCCCCAGGGACTCCCAGTATTCAAGGGGAATTTATTCCCCCTCTGCAAACGCGCCAGGGCGCGTTTGCAGAGTACTGCAGGGAGGGGCGGGGCCTCCGGCACGATGCCGGTCGTTTTTTTTTCTGTTTTTTTTTAATGGGAGGGGACTGCGTGGCCCCCTTCCCTTGCCCACTTTTGGCCCCGGGGACCCCATCCCCGGGGCCTGAGCATTTTATTTATTTATTTTTAATTTAAAAAAAAAAAAAAACGGGAAGGGGCCGCGTGGCCCCCCTTCCCTGGGCCTGTATTGGCCCCGGGACCCCATCCCCCGGGGCATGGCCTCGATTTTTTATTTTTGTATTTGGAGGGGGCTGCGTGGCCCCCTCCTCAGGCCATTTAAGGCCCCGGGGACCCCATCCCCGGGGCCGGCCTTGCACTTTTTTTATTTTTTTAAATTTGGGGAGGGGGCTGCGTGGCCCCCTCCCTGGCAACTTATGGCCCCGGGGACCCCATCCCCCGGGGCCTGGCCTCTGGTTGGGGACTGTGGGGGGTCCCCATTCCCCCACAGTCCCAGCCGGCTCCCCGCGTCCCTTGGGAGCCGGCATTGCTTTCCACATGGGGAGCTGCTAAGATGCAGCTCCCCATGTGGAAAAGCAATCAGCTTTGGATATTGGAGCGAGAGCAGGTTTCCTGCTCTCTCTTCCAATATCCAAAGCTAAGTTTGCAATGACAGGACGGGAGCCGCGAGGCTCCGTCCTGTCATTGCAAACAGCAGTGTCCCGGGGTAGGCACCCCGGGACACTGCAGGAGCCGGCCCTGGGGGTAGCGGGCCCCAGGGCCATCACTGGCTCCAGGAGGGGGCCGCGCGGCCCCCCTCCCACATTTTCAAAGCCCCGGGAGGTGGTGGTCCCCGGGGCTCGGGGTCCAAACGGACCCCATTTTTAATTTTTAGTGCCCCGGGGAGGTGGCGGTCCCGGGCGTGTGGGGGCTGGAGACCCCACACAGGTTAAAAATGAAAAAAACAGAAGCCCCGGGGAGGTGGCGGTCCCGGGGCAGCGGGAGGGCAAAGAGCCCTCCCGCACCATTTGTGTTAAAGCCCCGGGGGTGGCGGTCCCCGGGGCTTGGGGGCCCTTAGAGGCCCCCATACATACATTAACCCCCCACCATGCCCCCGGGACTTGGCCCACCCGGGGCAAATTAACATCGGAGCGCGGGAGACCGCGCTTCGATTTTTCGGCGGGATTTGCGCACCCTAAGCGCATCCCGCCGATTTTTTTAATGCTTTTTTTCTGCCCAGGGGTCCTTGTGAGACCCCCTGAGCAGACCTAGGGGTCAGGGTGTTTCTACCCTGCCCCCTTTGTGCGTTTTGCGCACTTGTTTCTTTTTTTCTTGGTGGGATCCGCGCACCCTGAGCGCATCCTGCCGATTTAAAAAAAAAAATGCTTTTCTGCCCAGGGGTCCTTCTGGGACCCCTGAGCAGGCCTAGGGGTCAGGGTGTTTCTACCCTGCCCCCTTTGTGCGTTTTGCGCACTTGTTTTTGTGCCTCGGTTCTACCGAGGGACAAAATGGCTGCCAACACTTCCTGGTTTGGAGTGTTGACAGCCAGCTGACAGCCAATTAGCATGCAGCTCGTGATCGGGACGGTGCGCGCAGGGTGCGCTGAGGGTACGCGGACCCTACTCGGCCATAGATATATATGTGACTTTACTTGTGAATTTCTCAGGAACTACTGAACGGATTTACACCATTTAAGCCAAAGGCACCAGTCTGAACCAAGGGCTACCTCTTTGCCAAATTTGGTGTAATTCCGTTCAGCAGTTCGGGCTGTAGCTGCGACTAAAGGTTCCTATGGAAAAATGAATGGGAAAACGCGTTTTGGGACCCCCTTTTTCTCGGCCCCCGCTTGACGAATCAACCCGAGACTTTCAGGGTAGGAGCGGAGCGGAGCGCCCCAACAAGTTGGAAACTTTCGCGAAGATTAGTCAACCGGCGCCAACGTTATTTCAAATAGAATGTCGCGGATTTCCGATGGATAATAGGTCCTAACTATAACTATCTACTGGCGACCGCCAGTAGATAATATATATATATATATTCGTTCCAGTTCCAATTCATATGATAGAAATCGGATCCCAACACCAGAGAACGACTCATGAATGATTTTCTTTTTGCGCTTTTATTTAATCCGCTGTAACGCGTTTCGGCATTGCTGCCTTGGTCACACACGGAGCGTTATCTGATCATTGTTTTTAAAACCCCGGAACCTCCGGTCACATGATCATCAATACCAGTAACAACTGAAAACAGACTACCACTTAATATTTAACCGGGTGATTTTTTACAATTCATCAAACACCCCAATGTAAAAAAGTCACATAATTAAATACATTTTGGTTACATAACAAAAAAATTACAATCATGATTTCAAAGAAATTAAATATCTCCGAAAATATTTGGGCATTGAATATTTTCAATTTTGATGGGGACTTTGGTAATTCAACAACATAAAGTGTAAATGCATACTGGAATTTAAATAGGTTATAATCCCTACTTGCGGCATTCCTCAAGTATAAATCACATCTCTGAGTATATTTACTCCATTCATTTTCAAATCAGAGGTCATGTGCAAATATGTATTCTGAACAGGCAGAGTAAAAAGTGCAAGTGCATTATTTTTCCTTTTATCTAATCTTCATGAGAATAATATTAGCCAAGTGGCTCTCTCTCTCTCTCTCTATATATATATATATATATATATATTCACTGAAAAAACCATAGGTTTTAGGGACAGTTATAGTTAGTTGGACATTTCACTCGTACAAAACCCGTGAAATTCCCCCGTTATAGTTAGTTCAGCTAACTATAACTCGCGCCTCGTAATGCACTGCTGATGACGTCACATATTACATCACTCATGACATGGTCAGTGACATCACTGATGACATCACTGATGACATCTCAAATGACATCACTGATGACATCATCCAGTGACTGTGTGTTTCTGTAAAGTTTAAATATGTTTAATATATATAGGGAAAGGCGTATTGAAGAATGAGTGGGTGTATAAGTGTCTGAATGGATGATTTAGTACGTGAGTGACTGACTCTACAAGTGAGTGATTAAACGTATCTTACTGAATGCATGGGTTAGTGACTAAACTGTGTGAATGTCTGTATCCGTCTGTTTGTTGGTGTGTAAGTGGATGCATGGATTTGCGAATAGCTACATGAGTGTCTATATGGGTTATTGATTGGTTCTCTGAGTATCTGTATGGCTGCCTGAGTGTTTGTGTGGGTGGGGTGTGTGTGACTCTATACATAGATGTGTGAGTTGGTGATTCACTGGGTGCATGATTTCAAGAGTGCATCTGTGATGGACTGCTTGGGTGGGTGAGTGTGTGTATGGGTGTGTTAGTGATTGAATGTTTATCTCAGTGGTACATGTGTGAGTAACTACATATGTGAAAGGCAGTATATATGTGTGTTGGAGTATATAAATAGCTATAAGCGAGAGTGAGTGATTGTGATAGTGGCTGTATGGATGAGTGTGTGCTTGTATCAGTGATTGTATAAGAGCGTAAGAATGTGCTAGTATTTGTATGAGTAAGTGAGCTGGTGTGTGTATAACTGTATAGGTGAGTAAATGGCAGTGTGTTTAATTATTTGCATGACTGACTAGGTGTGTGAGTACCTCTATGGATGAGTGGCGGTGTTTGAGTGTGTATATAGGAGTATGAGTGCATATGATAGTCCTGTACTGAGTGACCGTAAGTATGAGTGACTGTACGGGTGAGTGAGTGGATGTGTGCGTAGACCTAAGAATCAGTGAGTGGGTATGTAGTTATTGGTGTTGGAGTGTGTATGGTTTTGCGAATGGCAGTGTGTAATTTAGAGTGGGTGTATCAAAGGTTATATTAGGGTGTGAGGAGGTGCATCAGATTATCACGTGGATGATGTCATCAGTGATGTCATTTGAGATGTCATCAGTGATGTCATCAGTGATGTCACTGACCATGTCATGAGTGATGTAATATGTGACGTCATCAGCAGTGCATTGCGGGGCGCGAGTTATAGTTAGCTGAACTAACTATAACGGGGGAATTTCACGGGTTTTGTACGAGTGAAATGTCCAACTAACTATAACTGTCCCTAAAACCTATGGTTTTTTCAGTGAATTTCAAAGGTTTTTAAATGCTAATTTCTAACTATAACGTGTCTGAAACCTATGGTTTTTTCAGTGAATTTCAAAGGTTTTTAAATGCTAATTTCTAACTATAACGTGCCTGAAACCTATGGTTTTTTCAGTGAATTTCAAAGGTTTTTAAATGCTAATTCCTAACTAAAACATGTCTGAAACCTACGTTTTTTCAGTGAATTTCAAAGGTTTTGTAAATGACAATTTTTAAATGTATTAATTGTTATATTAATTTTTGTCATACTGATTTACTACATTTTTAGAAACAATTTTTTTTACATATTTTATTTTTTAAATTACATTGTAATTACATTATACATTACATTACAAAAAATACTTTATGAGAATGAATTACTTTAGTTTAAATACTTTGCACATAGGCAATAGACTTTTAAGTACAGTAGTTACAGTTGTTGCAATGGGCAACACATTTTCAAACACAATGCAACATTCAGCTCAATGTGAATTTCTAGTTAAATGCAATTAGTTACTTTATGGATTACTTTTCTAACCACAGAACTGGATCCTAGATTCAGTCCTGGGACATCTCCTGTAAACAGTTGAGTAAAAGCGTTTTGGTTACAGTAGTGATTTTTAAGGAATATTATTGTATTTTAAAAGTTGACACTTAGAAACTTTTTCACATAGAATCACCAATGTTATCCTATGGAAGGAAATTCACTTAACAGGTAAAAACTGTTATCGTTACTTTTTCTTACTCAGTGTTGGATCCTGGATCCAGCACTGGTGCATCTCCTGTAAACAGTTGAAAGAATGCGTTTAAGTCATACAGGCGATTTTTAAGGAATATTTGTAGTTTGTGAAAATCGACACTTTGAAACTTTTCTGCTGAAAACCAGACAATGGATTCCCATGGAAGAAAATATAAGTTACTGGTAAGTACGGTTAAAATTACTTTTCAGGGTCAGTGCTGGGCTAAAAGATGCAGCACTGGGTTCTCTCCGGATAACAGGCGAGTAAATTGGAATTCGTACTTTGGTTGATTTTAGAGGAATATTATAAAGTTCCAAAACTCCACACTAAAGAATTTCCAAGTGAAACCAGTCAATGTTAGCCTATGAAGGAAATTCAAGTTACCGGTAAGTACGGTTAAAATTACTTTTCTGGACCAGTACTGGGCTGAAAGATGCAGCACTGAGGTCTCTCCTGATAACAGGTGAGTAAATCAGAATTCGGATTTCGGCTGATTTTAGAGGAATATTTGTAGGTTTCAAAAATCAACACTTAGAAACTTTTTCAGCAAAAAGCAGGCAATGATATCCTATGGAAGGAAATTCAAGTTACTGGTAAGGACGGTTAAAATTACTTTTCCGGACCAGTACTGGGCTGAAAGATACAGCACTGAGGTCTCTCCTTATAACAGGTGAGTAAATCGGAATTCGTATTTCGGCTGATTTTAGAGGAATATTTGTATGTTTCAAAAATCAACACTTAGAAACTTTTTCAGCAAAAAGCAGGCAATGATATCCTATGCAAGGAAATTCAAGTTACTGGTAAGTACGGTTAAAATTACTTTTCAGGATTAGTACTGGGCTGAAAGATGCAGCACTGAGGTCTCTCCTGATAACAGGTGAGTAAATCGGAATTCGTAGTTCGGCAGATTTTAGAGGAATATTTGCACAATGGTGAAGGGAGGGGCGGGGCCTGAGGTGACATCTGTGCAAACACGCCCGTGGCGCGTTTTAAGTTGGGGGATTAAGTCCCCTTGAATCATGAGGGTCCCTAGGGGCCAACTAGCCCACCAGGAACCTCCAGTATGCGCCAGGGGGCTGCGTTGCAGAGAGGTGTACAGAGGCCACACCCCTTTTTACACCTCTCTGCAACGCAGCTCTGTGGTTTTGTAAGTGCCCCGGGGAGGTGGTGGTCCCCGGGGCGTGTGGGGGGGCTGGAGCCCCCCCACACCTTATTTATTTTAAAAAAAGAAGAGCCCTCCCGCACCATTTTTTTATAAAGCCCTGGGGGTGGCGGTCCCGGGGCTTGGGGGCCCTTTGAGGCCCCCATACAAACAATATACCCACCCACACCATGCCCCCGGGACTTGGGCCACCCGGGGCAAATTGCAATTTATTTTTTCGGCAGGATTCGCGCACCCTGAGCGCATCCTGCCGATTTAAAAATTTTTTTTTTTGCCCAGGGGTCCTTGTGGGACCCCTTGAGCAAACCTAGGGGGTCAGGGTGTTTCTACCCTGCCCCCTTTGTGCGCTTTGCGCACTTGTTTCTGTCCCTCAGTTCTACCGAGGGACAAAATGGCTGCCAACATTTCCTGAATCGGAATGTTGACAGGCAGCTGACAGCCAATTAACATGCAGCTCGTGATCGGGACGGTGCGCGCAGGGTGCGCTGAGGGTACGCGGACCCTACTCGGCCATAGATATATATGTACTTTTACTTTTGATTTTCTCAGCAACTACTGAGCGGATTTACACCATTTAACAAAAGGGTTCTTTCTGAACCAAGAACTACCTCTTTGCCAAATTTGGTGTAATTCCGTTCCAGCGCAGTTCGAGCTGTAGCCGTGTCTAAAGTTTCCTATGGAAAATTGCATGGGGAAAACGCGTTTTGGGACCCCCTTTTTCTCGGCCCCCGCTTGACGAATCCCCCGAGACTTTCAGGGTAGGAGCGGACCGGAGCGCCCCACAAAGTTTGAAAATTTTGCGAAGATACGTCAACCGGCAAGAGAGTTATTTCAAATAGAATGTCGCGGATTTCCTATGGATAATAGGTTGTAACTATAACTATCTACTGGCGACCGCCAGTAGATAATATATATATATATATACACACTGTGACTACCTGGGTGTGCACTCCTTTTGGACTCTTCTGTGTGGCATTTACTAACCAACTTGCTCTGCAGGCACAGCGCACCTCCTTCCCATGAGCCCAGTGTATCGGAAGGGGACATTTTTGTTTTGTATATATATATATATATACATTTACAAAACAAAAATGTCCCCTTCCGATACACTGGGCTCGTGGGAAGGAGGTGCGCTGTGCCTGCAGAGCAAGTTGGTTAGTAAATGCCACACAGAAGAGTCCAAAAAGGAGTGCACACCCAGGTAGTCACAGTGTAGTGCAGTGCAGGTTTATTCAATCCTGTTATGCGTTTTGACTGAGAACAGTTTGGATCACACTAGGATTGAGAAGTGAAACCTCTGCATATATCCTGACATTGCATAAAAGATGGACTAAACAAAAAAGTCCTGGAAGACCATGCAGACTGTGGGGGCCATCGTATAGAATGTCAATACATAATAAAGGCAAGTGCAAAAATGGCCAAAGTGATACATTTCAAACAAGGAGATGCAAGCAAGATGAATTATATATCTTGGTTGAAACAGAAGCAACATCCATATTGGGAAAAATCAATTGTCAGGCCATATAGAAAACAAAATGCAGAAATACAATAAATTGGGCTAACAAATAAAGTCATGCATGTTGTCATACACTACATATGCATAAAATTGAGCAAAATATAAAGAAACCCATAGTGGAATGGTACACATATGTGGTGGCTGAGGGCTGATATTATGCGGGTCTATGCAGGGCAACAATAGTATTCAAAATCCCATCTTAGACAATCAAACCAAGTGGGCGTAATGATCAAGCATGCCTCGTTGATATAGGAACTGTACAGACCGAATGTACAAACCTAGTGGGTACTAGTAGATGGCCCCCCAAAGGAAGAAAAACATATGTAGTGCTGAAAATAAAATAGTGGTAAGTACAATACATGAGTCAAGTGGCTACATAATGCAACAACTTATTTCTCAAATTTAAAAAGCCCTACAGGTCTGGCCCAAATCAGGAATGAAGGAGGTAAGTGACAAATGTGTTACAGAACCACAAACACAAAAAGATACTCATACTACAAATGATTTAATCCATATACACCCAAAAAACTCCTTATCTCTCAGATGTATATCACCATTTTGACAAATTCATGAAGAAAAGGGTAGGGAACCCATTCAAATATCCCCAGCCAATGATGGGTCCCTTCCTTTCCTTCTGAAATAAAATACAAATACACTCCATTAAAAACATAAATGGTACATACTACAACTAAAAGGAGTCCGGACAGCTGGAATGAAGAAAACGCAGTTACATAATTGCAAAACCTCGGATAGGAACTTGGCACACACAATAAAGTACAGAAAGTACTCAGAAACAAAAACTCAGAGACAGAAAGACTGGAAGCTAGAGAAAGAGCACTTAATAATGTGTCCAGAGATAATATTATGGAGGAAATGTTTAAAGGATTCAAAGAACCAGTGGTAAAACTATTTGAAAAAGGTGCTATGACTGTTATAGAATCAGGGCAGGTGGGGAGAGCAGAAAATGTCAACCTAAATGTGCTATAGACAAATTATGAAAAAAAGAGAATAGCAAATAATGGGAAGGCCACATCCCTACAGAAATGTGGTGATATTAGGCATAGGCTGAGAGGGACATGCATTTTCATTATTCCAGATTTTGCAAATCCTATACCATGATTGTTGTAGAAGATTATACTGCACAGTGATCAAAAGGTGTGCTACAGTTTTTGAAATATATGGGGGAGATAGAGAGAAAACACTAAATGAAATCAAAGAAATAGTAGATGATTTTAGGAATTAGACTAGGTGAATATTAAGTACTCTCTTGTAACAATGGAACAGAAAGTAAAGCAACATGAGGAAGAGGAACAGCTATATGACATCCGTGGCCAGCATAGTCAAATCCTACAAGCTCAATATTATATCCTGCTCCAACAACATGCAACTTATCCTCTCCCTCTCTGAAAACCCCAAAACCATCAGAACCAACTTCCACCAAAGCATGACCAGCATCACCAACTGAATGAAGGGCAACTGCCTCAAGTTCAACACGGACAAGACGGAAATCCTGTTATTCCACTGAACTAGGCTCCACTTCAACCCCTACTGAGCATGCCAGAAACCTCAACATCATCCTGGACAGCAAACTCACCATGAGGACCCAAGTAAATGCAGTGTGACTCCAGCTTCTTCATCTTGCGCATGCTACGCAAGATATTCAAATGGCTCCACCAAAGCAAAAGATACTCCATCACCGAAACTCTCATCACTGGTTGACTCATCTATGGAAATGCCCTCTACGTGGTAATCAAGGTCCAACTCATTCAAAGACTACACACCATCCAGAATGCTGCAGCTAGACGCATCCTGAATCTCCCTCGTCGCACCTACACCTCCCTGCACCTCAGGAAACTCCACTGGCTGCTGGTCAAAAAAGATACCAGTTCAAGCTCCTCACCCCCACATTCAAGGTGCTGCATGACTCTGGCACTGCCTATACCAACCACCGTCTGAGATTCCACACTCCCTCCAGACACCTCTGCTTCGCCTCCCTCGCACTCACCCATTCCCCCCGTATTAGATGCAGAAGAGCTCCTTCTCTTACCTTGCAGCCAGAGCCTGGAACAACTTCCCCCTGCACCTCAGGACCTGCCCCACTCTTCAGGCGTTCCAAAGGGCGCTGAAGACCCAGCTGTTTAACTGAGACCCTGGGCGCTGCTAGTGCCTGGATACCCTCACAGGTAACAAGTTGCACTCTACGAGTCAACTGATTGATTGATTGAGTGAAGAGATTGAGGTGTTGAAACAAAACAAATTTGAATTAAACAAACTGGACCATGCATCAGGAAAGAACCTCTCCTTGGTGAAAAAATGTGACACTATATGTATGCCGTAAATTATGGTACGTAATTTGCTGAACCAGGATCAGACACCAATAATCAACTCTGAATGGAACTTAGATTTGGCTTCACAGATAATGAGTAGCCTAGTTCTTCAAAATCATTAAACAGATGAAAACAGAGAAAACGCCAGGAGCTCAGGCCGTCTGGCTGATACCCACTATGCACAGCCTTTCCTAACAGCCGCAGTTGGCTGACCATGGTGGGCTGGGCACAGGGCCTGGCCTCTTCAGCCAACTTGTGCTGTGCATGCGTGAAGGTGGAGGTTGGTTGCCAGTTGTGGGTTGGGCACCAGGCTGTATCAACCTGGTCAAGTATCATACAAAAGTTTATGAAATTTGCTGAAAAGTTCACAGCTGTCACTTAAGCTCAGCAGCAAACACATTTGGCAATTATGATAAATGACACAAGGCATAACTTGCACCATCTCCTTGTGTTGTGTATGAGATCACACAAGACATCACTGAAGACAACACAATTGGAATTATTGAAGACATCACTCATGAAATCTACACAGACATCACATATGGCATCACTGCATCTAACAAAGGAAATTATTAAACCAAAATACAGAGAGGTGGAGACATATGGGGTTGGGAGCAGGCCCTGGCTCCAACATAAGTCATGTGGCTGTCTCCCCCGCTCATGGCTGAAGCACATATCACAGCAGAAGTTTGCTTGGCATGAATTGGTTTCCCTCCCTGGTTAAAGGCAAAACACTGCAGCCAACCCATGCTGTGCATTGACCTTGCTGGTTGGCTGCCTACAGCTGTTTGGACACATGGCCTGGACAAAGACCTGGGGTTGCAGTCAATACCTGCTGCACATGAAGTCTATCAATAGCAGGGGTTAAGTGTCTAGATTGTGGTTGTGCGCATAGGCCTGACCTTGTGGACAACCACCGCTGCACACAGCCAAAGAAGGTACGCATCTGTGGTGTGCCACCCAGAGTGAGTTGGGTACCAGGCATGGACTCCAGTCAGGTCCTGCACCCAACTACCAATGTTCGGTCACAGTATATTAGTGTTTGAAAAGGTTCTCAGGCTGAGCATGAGGAAATTAATGACTAGAAATATCTAGACCATCTAACTCACAGAATTCTGCAAAAAATGAAGAAGGAAATTGAACCACTTTGGATAAGGTAACTTTTTCTCCTGTCAACCATTTCAGATCTGTGAACCCAGAGTTGAGTTCATGGAACCAAAAGCCTTATGTCTTTTTCTCTAAGTCGTGATTAATAAAATAGCCATCTAAGGGTGCAAGATGAGCACACCTTGACCCCCCATGTAGGGTGTGAGTCCAAAAGGGACCTCTCTGGATTAAATAATAAAAAATAAATGCCAATGTTGCTGCAGGGTGGCAGCACCTATACTATAATTGTGGTCTCCAGCTTAGGTCCCCAAGATCAGTGATTTCTGTATGGGACACACAAATGTGGCACAAGAGTCATAGGCATGGCACCAAAAATTAAATACAAGCTTCCGTGACCTATTTTGTCCTACTGTGGTTTTGGATCTGCTGAACCATTGGAAAGTCAAAATTGGGTCCACAGAGCCACAAACCCACGGCAGGATTCAAGAATTTGAAAAGCATAAAACAACACAGTCTGCCCAGTTTGCCAACTATGGAGTGTGGGCCAGGGCTTGGCCAGAAGCCAATGCCTCTGGCAACACCGCTCCACACAGACAAAGCAGTTGGGTGTATGCCAGTACCAGTGGCACATGCCTGGAATTTCGACACATTGAGCCTTGGATGCCTATAGGTGGCAGGGTAAAGGGCCTGGACAAATGCCTGGCCTTTCATTTAAGTCTGGCGGCATAAGGCCAAAGGCCATGTGCAGCTTGGGCTGGCTGCCTGTTGAAGGCTGGGTGCGGAGGCTAGTCCTTGCTGCCAACCACTGCGGAAATGGCCCAAAACTAACCGCAATGAAGGTTGATCACCCTCAGAAGGTTGTGTGATGTCCTGGCCAGAGTTAAGAACCTTCATCCAATCCCTTCTCCACTAGGCCTTTGGCCATATGCAGCTAGGACTGCCAGTGGGAGGTTTGATAGGTTCTGCATCCAACCTTCACTATTCACAGCATTAAGCATCCACAGTGAGGATTTATTGTCCACAGAAGGATGGGTGCAGGGCCTATCCAGGGGCTAGGCTTTGCTAATGCTTACTGTGCACAGCAGAAGGTCTTGCACTGTAGTGGTTAGCCACCAGTGAAGGGTTTGGGCGCAGAGCCTAGGTGGAGGTAGGGCCCTTCCGTCAACCTCCAAAGGACAATGTCAACGGCTGTGCACAGCAGGGATTAGCCACCCACAAATGATTGGTCGCATGGCCTATCAAGTGGCCAGTTGCTGTGGCCCACCTCCACTGCACACAGCTGAATGTGGCTCTGATAAGAGCCTTTGACTTCATCATGTGCTCTCTGATAGCCTATAGACAATACAGGGTAGTTCTGCTGTGAAATAAAATCCATATTTTGGGAAAATTCCAGATATGTTCAAATCAAAATTATTGTTGTAAATAGATCCCTTTGACATGCTCCCGAAAGGTATGCAGAAACCACTTTGTTGAGATGTTTACAGGATGTGTAAACTTGTGAACAAAACTGGTTAGAGCAGTTCCACCTTTGCAATTGACAAATGTTTAAATATAAAGGATCACCTTTTCAAAAGCTTTATTTTTACTTTCACAAGATAAAGCAACCCCAGTAGGTGGGCCTCTGTTGTCCAATCCACAATGTACAATCATTAAGTAGTATTGCACACGTCAAAATGCTTTCCATCAAGTTAAAAATTGAAACACCTTCATTCCACTAATGTCAATCAATGTAATGTTCACCTGAGGCAATACCATATCTGAACGAACTCCACAAGGTGTGGCGTACTCCGGAGCCCAGGAAACATAGGCATGACCTAGCACTCCACTGGAATAAAATTTCAATTACACTGGTTTAATTTGTGTAATTTTAGGAATTTTGTGTTGTACTTGTTACACTAAATTCCTGAAATTATGTCATTACACCATGTTGTGTAATTACGTGCCATTTGTGGTAATAATTTACAACAAAACACGCCATTCGCAACACAAATTTACCACAAATGCATGCGAACAACAGAACACAAGCAGCTGTTGTTTATGGTGCTTTTGTTAA
Organism: Calotriton arnoldi; assembly: GCA_963921515.1. Classification (NCBI taxonomy): domain Eukaryota; kingdom Metazoa; phylum Chordata; class Amphibia; order Caudata; family Salamandridae; genus Calotriton; species Calotriton arnoldi. The sequence goes on from CAWUFW010016877.1 coordinate 14,453, forward strand.
ATGTGTCTTTGGTCCAAAAAATTATGTTAGGACGCATTTCACAATAAAATATAGCTCAAAATGATTGATTTGCCTCTCCTGTGATTACATTTAATTTTGCTGAAATTTCACATAATTACACAGTCCTACCAAGCACCCAGGCATGATGCTTGCTGCTGGAGGCATTGCCAGTCTAAGACAATGAGTTGCAAAATGAGACGTAATCAACAAGAACCAGTGTCTTGAATACTAAAAAAGCTAATTGGATAAGTTATGTTTTGTGTGATGGATTGCTTTCTGTCAAGAACCACAAATATTTAGATTAAAAATATCTTACAAATACTTTTCACTTCTTCAACTAAACACAATACAGTGGAAAGCATAGTCTGTGCAATAATTGCTTCGAATTGACAGCTACCACTTCCCCCGCATCCGAAGAGCCACAACGGGAGGAAGATCCTTCTCCTACCTGGCTGCCAAGACGTGGAACTCCCTACCCATCCACCTCCGCCTTACCCAAGACCACCTCTCCTTCAGGAAGCAACTCAAGACCTGGCTGTTCGAACAGTAGCGGACCCCCCCCCCTAGCGCCTTGAGACCCTCCGGGTGAGTAGCGCGCTATACAAATGCTTGATTGATTGATTGATTGATTTTAAAGTTTCAAACTGGTGAGGATTTGGCTATGGTTGGTGATCTTTTGATCTGACTAGAAACTAAAAACATTCTCTGGTCAGTTAAACATGAAACGCACTAAAAAGGGACTTTTCACTACTAGGTAAAGAGATTAGGTTATTCAAAGTTCAGTTAACATCTGTGTTTACAATACCCAAAAACCTTATTTTGGATATTAGACTCTGACTCAAAAGATTCATATGAGTAGCCTCCCATAATCAGGCTACTTTCAAATTACAGAGAGAAGGAGAAGAATATAGCGCTTGGAAAATAAAGTAAAACTTATCCAGGGATTTGCGTCTGCTCAGACATCAAACTTTCTAAGGGAAGTGTTTAAAGTGTGATCATACAGCAGATAGAAAGTCAATGGGAATTGAGTGATGGTGTTTTGAGTCCTAGTGATATGATCAGGTGGTTCACAATAGTGTGAACTGAGCAATCTCTATTGTAGATGCAGTAGCCAAGGTATCATACCTTCCAAACAGAATGACAGATTGCAGTTAGGAAAATAAATGCTAATTTTAGTCTATTATCCTAGAAAGAACAGTGTACTACAGTGTGTAGCAGACAGTCAGTTCCTCTCACTCAATGCCTCGCTAACATTTCTACTTGTTCACTCTATCATGCACTTTGTATAACTTGTATCCTCCCTCCCACCCTCTTTCTCTCTGGCGCAGTGTCTCTCACACACTCCCTCTTTCACTATCAAACTCATGCATTTCTACTCTCTCACACACTGCCTCATTTTCATTCACTCATGTTTTAAGTCATTGACTTCCTTAGATTTACTGAATCTCTCAGGAAATATGACAGCTGGCAGTGTGAACACCACAACAGGAACTCTGTAATTCCCATGAGCAATACCTCCCTTTATGCTGCTGACTACTTCTGCCTTAACTCCCCCACATCAAATGCCTTGGAACCTCCATTATGATGCATCTACCTAGTGTCTGATTTGCTGTGGAGCCTGATTTGGTGAGCTTCCACCTTGGTGCTGTGTGCTGTCCCACGGGAGTGTGCGCCCTGAATGCTTTGAATGCTGCGCTCGGCCACGGATCTGCAGCTGTGAAAGAGTGGCCAGCTTGTGGTTTTGCAGCAACCTGATATCATTGGGGAGAGCCTTGGAGGACATGAGAAGTTACTGAGTCAGCTCACTGCCTTCAACTGTTTCCAATGGCCAACGTTCATTGTGACTATATCTTTTATGCTTGAATCTAATTTGTATTCTGTGCCAAGCTATATCCTCTATAGTGGGAGAAGGTGCTTTCTCTCTGTGCTGGCTTCAGGAAGCAGGAGCTAAGTGATTGCATCTTTGTGACTTCTGTATGTGATTGGGATTGAAAGAACACTCCAAGTATGTACATAACTTTCCCGTACCTCTGGGCTGCTGCTGCTTATTTAGGGGGGAGCTGCAGCTGCTGCATATCTACTCTTACTGGAGAGTACAATGGCTGGGGTTAAATCCAGGGCTAACACTCCAAGAAACTTTGCAATGTTTAAGACTGAGGTATGTAAACTGCATAAACTGAGCAACGGCAGAGTTAGAGGGTGACATGAAAAACATAGGGTTAGCTGGGGTGGGCTAATGCTGGCAACTGGACATGGGACTGCCCTAGCTTGTCGAATCTCATGAGAGGCAGTGCTGTTGTTGAAAATAGTGACAATCAGATGGGGGTCCTTCTAGATAAGGCAAGCCCAAGAGCTAATGAGTGGGAGGAAGCTGGCACAAGTTTTGTATCTCAGGAGAATGTGCTTGTGGCACCTCATTTCTGTGCAGATACCAATACCTAGGTCAACAAAGACAATTTGGCTGCTGATGACTCTTATTCGATCTCAGATTCTCTTTTAGCTCCCATAGCTGCAGATTCCAGGTTCTTGGTGGAATCTCCTCTGTTGCCCAGCCAAGGGAGCAACCCCACTGGTGTTGTTGAAACTGAAGCCAAACCTCATGCTCCTACATAAATAGCCCCATAAGGACCGCAAAGCACTCTACGATGACCCCCAGAGCAGCACTAAGAATGGGACGTTGGTAGCGATATCTATCAAGTCTCCTGAACTAGCCACCTCAGGCAACAGTGAGCCTCTGCTCAAATCAGCAATCAGTGTATCAGCCCTAGAGAGCAAGCTGCCACTCCAACCATCTCGGGGAGAGGAGCAGATGCTGGCAGTGGGTCTAGAACGATCAGATACTGCCAACCTTCAACTGCCCAAGGACAACTGAAACACTTATTCCCTCCTCACAAGATGCAGTCTGCCCAATATTGCTAGCTGTGGTTTGAAAGAGATAGAAAGCTGTAATCCAGAGGCTAAAAGGGTGCTATACATCCTTTCTAAAGCTAAAGCTCAGGAAGCAGAGATTTGAAGGCATCATCAAAAAGAGGCTTACTTGAATTCAAATCGTTCTGTAAGCTATGCTTCCTACGCATTAAAAGCAGTATTCTCTGCACCAAGTGGTGCAACTGGCCAGCCACCATCTGAACCTGCTTGTGTGCTTTCTAAGGAGAGTAAAGGAGCACCTATTGATGCAGACAAGGCTGTACACCGCAGCATGCCTCATGGCACCATCCTTGCTCCTAACACATCTGAGAACGAAGAACCAGAGGAAAAACTCAACTCATTCCTCGACCGGCACAATGACAACCACAAAATCTGTGCTCAAAACTATATTAAAAGAAATCTGGGCAGGTAAAAGTAACCAGGTGGCACAAGCTGACAAATTTGAAAATCTTTCGCTGAAAGTATAGTCTATTGAGCAACAGTTCAGTAAATTTGTGGATACAATCGAAACCAAGATCCATCATTTGGAGGGCTTGTCAACTAAGTGGAAATGAAACAAGAAACTATGTCTGATCAAATCAAGACCCTTAAAAGGATATGTGAAGACCTAGAGAATCATTCTTGCAGATACAATTTATGTATCGTAGGACTACCGGAAGGTCTAGAAACGGCAGGCGGTATGGATTACTCAGGGGCGACTATGATTAGCTGGATTGTCAAATGAATTTTGACACATGTTCTGGGCAGTCCTCGAGACAGTGAGCAAAGCCCTACAGATCTACTCTCTATTGCACATAGGGTCCCAACAGGACCATATAAGGCAGGGAGTTGACCACATACCATCATTGCCTATTTTCAAGACTTCAATATTAAAGACAAAATACTCTTGATTGCCAAGGAGCATAGGAGATTCTCTTTGGCTGAGGGATATTATTTTTCTTTCTTTCTGGACCTGGTTTGGGAGACAGCCTCCAGGAAGCGGGAGATGGGGGCCTTCATTTCTAGGTTAAAGCCTGTGTCTGTCCCACTCTCCTTTGTAGGGGGCTCTTCCCTGAAGATTAATTAGAAAGGGCATTTTGTTATATTTTCAGAACCAGAGCACACTAGATTATCCTAGATGTTGAATATAATTTACACTGATTATTTTGACTAGTCTGACACTGATATATGATAATGGGGATCTCAACTAACTTGGTGGTTGAAGGTTAGACATTTGAATGATATTGATATGTCAAAGAGGGGGAGATTGTATTGCCTGGATGTCAAGTGTGACATCCCAAGAACAAGGGAGGTTTCCACCCCCAGGTTGTGCTGAGCTTGGGGTTTTAAGGAAAACTATAGTGGTTTGGAAAGGTCGTGGAGGGGAGGTAGAGAGGATGGAAGAACAGGGGGAGAAGAAGTGGGGTGAAGGTTGTGGGAGAAGATGGGGAGGGGAAGGTTAAGAGGGGAAGACAAGAGAGAGGAATGGGAGGAGACGGGTGGAGGCTAAAAGGGTAGGGGGAAGAAAGAAAAAAGAGAGTGCACGCATGTCTTATTTTTGAGATTGTAGAGAGGAGTAACAGAGGGTTAAAAAAGGAAGATGGTTAATATTAAATCATGGAATGTAAATGGTTTAAAAGGATAAAGAAGAAGGCTAAGATACTTTCAGAAGCCTGCCATTTGGAACTGGATACCTTAGTCTTTCAAGAAAGACATCTCACAAAAAAGAAGCCAATGTTTGTTGCATATCTAAATGCTGCCAAGGTTATATCGCTCCTAGAATATACGATCTAGTAAATGCCACATACTGCTCAGGTCAACGAGGCACCTCTACTATTATTTTTAATAAGATTTTTAAGGCCCTACAACCTGAAGTAGATCATGAGATTAGATGGGCTAGATTAGAAATAGTTGAACAATAAAGCAAAAATAATTTTGTTTTGGTAAACATATCTGCACACAATAACCAGGATCCACGTTTCTTCACTAATATGATGATAGCATTGAGTGATGTTCATCTGCCAATCATTATAAGTATCAATTTTAATTGTATTCTTAACCCAGTGCTTGACACGACTAATACCTCACACAACTCGGCTGGGTAGGTCCAGAAAAAGTATTCTAGAAATGATGGCTAAACTGAATCTGCTCAATATTTGGAGAGGGAATAACCCAGATCATGGGACATATACCTTCTTTTCTAGGCCTCACAATATTCAAGTAGTGATTTTTTTCTGACTATTGTCTCAATCTCCTCGAGCTGTAAGGCTGTGATTTTACATTTGCCTCACTCTGTCCGCTCTGCGATTGAACTAAAGTGGTTAGGTAAGTGCTGTCCTAATTTCAACCCATGCTGCTTCTATTTGCCCAAGTATGTGTTATGAGGCAGAGGAGCATGCAAGTTGTCAATGGTTTGGACTAACTGCTTCTTAGGTTTCACACCTCCCTTAGTCTGTTTATGTCCTACGTATTCTATCTCAGACTGGTAAAATTTACATTTTGTCTCTCTTAAGGTGCACCCCCTATTCCTGAAACTGTCCAAAACTTGCCTTAGTCTGTCGTCATGTTCTTTCTGATCTGATCCATAAACTAAAACCTCGTTCTGACATATCTTCATCCCTACAATGTTTTCCAAAACATCCTCCATAGCTCTTTGGAAGGCTGCAGCTGCGGAATTTAGCCCAAACGGCAACTGGGTGAACTTGAACATGCCAAAGGGCATGATAAAATAAGCCAAACCCATGGAATCAACGTCCAACCTGATCTGATGGTATGCTGCTTATAGGTCTGATGTAGAGAAAACAACTGCTCCCTTCGACTGGGTAAGCATCTCCGAGATATTTGGCAAGGGATACTGGTCCACAACCACAGCCCTGTGTAGTCCCCTCAAATCTACATTCAACCAAACCTCACCTGAAGGACAACTGGAGACAACGGGGGAGAACCACTCAGTCACCATAGTCTTGAAAATAATACCATCTTTCTCCAATTTATTTAGTTCATTGAGCATCACCTGTCTCATAATTAGGGGTTGCAAGCCACAGGGGCAACTTTGTCCTTTAAAACAATAGTGTGCAAGAAATCAGACAGGCCTCCTAACTTGTCGTCAACAGTGTCCTTAAATTCTTGAATCAATGCACACTGAATGCTATTTCCCTCCGCCACAACCTCAACAACTGATTCTTCACTTGTTGCTAAGTTACTGTCATGACTCCCTCCTACTTCTGGAGTTACATGCTTCAGGATGTACAAGGCTCACTATTAGGGTGGGTCTAGGATGGCATTTAAATCCCTCTGGTGTATCCAGCTAATAATGCTATCTCCCTTGCAAGAAACCTAAATCTTCCCTGAAGCAAAATATCCCATGTATTCTATGCCTCCTAAAAGATATTTACGTAATTTTATAGATTGACCCCCATTGGCAAAGGATCTAATGTCTGGTTTAAAGAGTTTGACCTTACTCATCAATGTGCGTGTATAAAAACCCTTGGGGATCAAAGTGATTTTTGCACCCGAATCGAATAACATGTTAATTGATTGACCATTCACATTCACCGCATCAATAGGGCTCTTCGCATTACTTTGTTCAATCTGAAGTACCAACTTCCAACAGTGTATATCATCATACTCATATTCATCGGTCGTCATCATCTACAACTACTTTTTTTGATTTTATTCACATTGCCCTTGTGTTGGGACTTGCAATTCTTTGCAAAGTTCCCTACCTTGCCACAAATGAGGCACTTCACTGTTAAGGCTGGACAATTGTTGTCATTTGCCAAATAATTTGGAGCTCCACAGCTAAAGCCTTTAGCACTGAATGTTTTTTTTCACCAAGGGTTGATCAGAATGTTTGATCTGTGGTTTACTATGCATTTTATTCACTAGCTGTACTTTGACTTGGGATGAATGACCTTGTTCCTTCTTAATGACATTGACAAAGGCCAAGGAATTCTCAATCTGTTTAGCTCTCAATAAGACCTCATCAAGTTTTAGGTCATCCTTTTGCCACAATTAGTCTTTTACTTTATTGATGTTACAGCCTAGCATGAATTGTTTGCGGATGCGTTCTTCAATGCTATCTTCAATATTGCAAGTTCTCTGAACTTGCGCAAACTTGTGACATAACGTTTGATGGATTCTACTTGGTCAAACGACTGCAACTGGTTCAGAACCAGGCTGCAAGACTGATTTTTCAGCAACCTAGGCATCAACATGTTACCCCTCTCATGAGGAAGCTACACTGGCTCCCCATCACCCAGCGTTGCGCCTTTAAGGTATGCTGTATCATCTTCAAGTCTCTGAACAGAAAGAGCCCTAAATTTGTCGATAGCCTTATCCAAAAGCACTTACCCTTGCGCAATTTGCGCTCAGCCCACAAGCACCTTCTGTCTACTCCCTCTTTCAAACTGAAACGCCTGGGGGGCGCTATGTTTGCCGTCTTAGCTCCAAGATATTGGAACTCTCTTCCCCTTGAAATCCGATCCTGCACTGATCTCTTGAGTTTCAGGAAGCTCCTTAAGACCTGGCTGTTTACTCAAGCCTACGAGTAAGTCCCCTGGGCTTCGGCACCCCTCAGAGTAGCGCCATGAATCCAATCCGGTGTACGTGCGCTTTATAACATTTTTAACATAACATTCTTGTGGCTTCTGTATACATTTCTCAAAATGGTATCGTTTTAGAACTGTACTTACTTTGGAAAGGTAGTGTCTATCCAATTTCATGACACAAGATCAAACTCACTTATCTCCTCAGCATCATCATCGTCAATGTCTGGAAGGTGTTTGAACACTTCCTGTCCTTCTGGTCCCAGACAATGAAGTAGCAGAGAGGCCTTTCTCTCTGCGCTGAGGGTATCGCAAACCCAATTATAGTGTGAAAACACCTTTTTCCACTCTGCCCACCTGATAGTGGGCTAACCAGGGGACGAAAGGAAACAAGCATTGGCAATGTCAATCGGTCTCGCCATATTTATGAGTTTTTTGTATTTGTTGCGAATAGAAAATGTTATAAGTAACGTAATAATATGTGATGCTAAAGTAGTATGTAATAAAAAGCTGACACTGCTCCAGTTTGTTTATATATTTTTGTATTTGTATTGCAAACGTGGGTATTGTCTTTTATATTGTAAAGCATAAAAATATTAATGAATATAATATATACAGGTAATTTTTTTACACGTAAAAGAGCTAAGGTTATATAATATGTAAACATACTTTTAAAAACAAATGGTTTTCTAATATCAGGGTACAGTATATAGGGCATAAAACCTGTTCTGTAGCAAAGAGCTGTACAATTTGTAATAAAAGATATACAAAATTGGCAAATATATTTTGGTATTAACATTGTAAAGAGTAGTATTGTTTGTACATTGTGAAACTTTTGTTTTTGCATTGTAGTATTTAAAGTAGTACTTTTTTTGTATTTACAGGTTTTTACATTTTTAAAAAACTTACAAATTGTAAAAACATTTCAGTAGTAAGTATAAATTGGCACATTGTTCTGCGACATTACAATAGTAGGTGAATGTATTTTATTCATTTGGTAGTTCTTTTAGGATTTTTAGAATAAAACCATTACTGTATATAACATTAATGCAATAGGTCTCGCATTTACGAGGCTTTGAGCTATTGGCACTGTAAATTTCAATAGCTTAAATTCTCGCAAATGTGAGACTTATTAAATTGCAAATATTGTTTGTTTCCAAGCGCCCCAAAGCCGCGTCTAAAGAAAGGGGCGTGGCCTCTATTAAGTGCAAGTGCAACATGGGGCGCTTGTAAACAACCCATTAAAAAAATATTGTGAAGCAATAGATGTCGCATTTGTGAGAGTTTAAGCTATTGGCATTGCAAACAAGCGACCACGATTGTCCTGGCTGCTTGTAAAGTGAAAGAGCGCATGGTGCACTGAATATAAGGAAAGCACGTCGTGCCTGCAGTAGGGCAAAACCCATTAAAGAAATAAGTGCTTACAGAGTAAATAACACAGATTGTGTAACAACCGAAGTAAAAGGGCCAGCCCTCATGGGAGGTTACAAACGAAGACAAGGCGGTACTAAGGAGGGCCTAACAAGCCGATTACCAAATCAGGAGCCAGCATTTACAAAGGACAAAGACACAAGCCAACAAAAAATATGGGCAGAGAGCGAGCGAAGCTTCAAGTGCATACTCTAATAGAGCATGCCTCACAGAACAATGCATGCGCTGCCCAGGCTTGACCTAAAAACAGAACCATTGGAACCATGCTAGACCCGACTGAAGAGCCCCAATAAGGGTGAAACTGTGTGAAACCAGTCCTGGATTGCTTGTGTTCCGGTTCAGGGAGGACCTGGACTGGTAATTTGGGCTGGACTGTTCCCATATGGAGCAGGGGTCAAGACTGATTTGCATATGGCTGGGCCTAATCTGAGGTGGCATGGTGCGCAAAAGAACTGATGGGTTGGAGTGTGGCCCGAGTGACTGCCAGTGGTTAGACTTATTGCACTCCTCCTCCCATTACCCAACCTCTCCCACAGGTGCACAAAGAACAACACTGTGCACACAAGCGGACCAGGAAGGAAGCAGAGGTGAGCTGGGTGTTCAAGAAAAGGAAAATTAGCCAGCGGCTCCACCCTAGGTTTATCAACAACTAGGTGTGCAGAGTGTGGCATTACCAGTTAAGATGTGTAGAATCTAGCATTACTACAGATGTGCAGAGTCTGGCATTACCACAGATGTGCAAAATGTGGCATCACCACAGAAGATGTGCATGATCTGGCATTACCACAGAAGGCGTGCAGATTGTGGCATTACCATAGAAGAGGCGCAGGATCTGGCATTACCACAGAAGGCGTGCAGATTGTGGCATTACCATAGAAGAGGAGCAGAATGTGGCATTACCATAGAAGAGGTGCAGGATCTGGCATTACCACAGAAGGCGTGCAGATTGTGGCATTACCACAGAAGAGGCACAGAATGTGGCATTACCATAGAAGAGGTGCAGGATCTGGCATTACCACAGAAGGCGTGCAGATTGTGGCATTACCATAGAAGAGGCGCAGAATGTGGCATTACCATAGAAGAGGTGCAGGATCTGGCATTACCACAGAAGGCGTGCAGATTGTGGCATTACCATAGAAGAGGTGCAGAATGTGGCATTACCATAGAAGAGGTGCACAATGTGGCATTACCACAGAAGATGTGCAGAATGTGGCATTACTATAGCAGACGTGCAGAATCTGGCATTACCATAGATGATGTGCAGAATCTGGCATTACCATAGATGATGTGCAGAACCGGTTATTACTGCAGAAGACGTGCAGAATTTGTCTTTAAAATTTAAGTTGTGCAGAATCTAGTATCATATACAAGAGGTGCAGAATCTGGAATTACCATTGAAGATGTAATTGTAATGTTATTTATATAGCGCTTACTACCCCAGACAAGATGCAGAGAAGGTGTGCAGAACCAGGCATTACCATAGAACATGTTCAAAATGTGGCATTATCAGAGGAGGTGTGTAGTGTCTGGTATTACCAGGCGAGGTGTTATAAAAGGAGGTGCTCTACTAAACAAGACTTGCAGTATCTGGCATTACCAGAGGAGGCGTTTGGTTTTTGGCATTACCACACAAGGTTTCTTCTGGATCCGGTATTTCCAGACAAGGTGTTTAGTATCTGGAATTACCAAACGTGGTATAGAGTACAGGGCATTACCATTCAAGGTTTGCAGTATCTTGAATTACCAGAGGAGGTGTGTAGTATCTAACATTACCAGAGGAGGTGTGCAGTTTTGGATATTGCCAGAGGAGGTGTGCAGTACCCGGCATTACCAGAGGAGGTGTGCAGTATCAGACATTACCAGACGAGGTGTGCAGTATCTGACATTACCAGTGGAGGTGTGCAGTATCATGCATTACCAGATGAGGTGCGTAGTATCAGACATTACCAGAAGATCAGGGCCACTGGAATTGGGCAGCAATGCAGAATTAAATTATGCAGCAGGGTTTACTAAATTATATGGCAGAAAAATGCAAACTATGCAGCATAATTTCTTCTTATTAGTACTAATTTAAGACCCAAATAGAGCAATATGTAACTGAAAGCAACAGTCAACCTTTACAAAGTGACTTCTGCTGCACAGCAACATGTGTTGCTACATGTTTAGTACCTTTTGATCCGTTTGAGCTACAAACTGAATTGTTTTTGTTAATATCTGCAAATGATGCAGCAGATGATGGATTATGTGGCAAATACATAATTATCTGAAAAATGCAGTGGCCACAGAATCACACAATTCCAGTGGACCTGCAAGAGACAGTGAGGGCCACGAGGTGTAGGAGTCACATCTCCTGCATAGCTCAGTGTGCAATATTAGAAGGATTGCAATTTATGGACTGCAAGTAACAAAGGGATATCTGTGCTAAAAGCAGTAATGCACTTACCTATCTATATAAATTAAATATCTGTCATCTGCATTTTATATGCCGCGTTTTTCAGTAGCCACATTAATCCTGAATGCTACTTTAATCCAAAACTGAGACTAGACAAAACACAAATCTTTCCAGCAAATGTGTTAACCTCCAGAGTTATCTCACCATTATTATTAATCCCTGAGATTGGGCCCACAAAAATCTGTGCAGCAGATGCCTTAACCCTATAAAATATTATAAAATGCAGACTTTGCAACCAATTAAGCACAACAGATTTACTGCCGTGTTTCTCCTTGTTGACCATTTCTCTGTGGCAGAATTTTTAAAACATAAATTTATAAGTTGAGGCCCAGAGTTGCTTCGGAGTTGCGTCACATTTTTGGCACAACCCCAACGCAAAATCTAATTTGTTAAATCTCGTAATGCACTCAAATATACTTATGATATACCTGGTAAACATATGTGTGAGGTCTTAAGATCTGATGTCACTTCTTGTGATGCCACTTCCTGTGAGATCATGAGTTATGAAGCCACTTCCTGTGATGTTACTTAGTGATGCTACATGCAGTGTCATGCGCCCACCGTGATGTAACGTGCTGTGACGTCACGCGCCATGATATTGCGCCATGATGTCACTTGAATACTGCCTAACTTGATTAGTCCCCTTACTAATTTTTGGGGGGACCTGTGCCCTGAGAAAAGGTATTCGCTATCTGCCATTACCAGACGAGGGCACGACTTTCCTGTCCTGAACTAACATGTTTTTCTGAAGCGATAGTCCATGAGAAGAGTCTGGTGAAGTAAACCAAGACTACAAGTCCCAGAATGCACCAGCAGTAAATAAAACTGTAGGAGTGGGAAGCAGGAGGTTCAGTAAACTGATAGGAGGCTTATACCGTCGCCCTCGGGGGTCAGGCGGTGTTAGTTCCGCCCTTACAGAGCCCGGGCGACGCCACCTAACAAAACTGACCAGCGGTGTTCAGGCCGATTCCTTATTCCGCTTTTTCACTTTCAGCAACTACGAAAGGCATCGATTTGAGAGCATAAAGCTCAACTGATCAGATACTAGTTATAGCACACACTGCAAATGTGCTGTCCTCTAGGCGCTATATCTGTGGACGAACTCGGCGGAACTCGCTGCAATCCATCTCAGATTAAAGTCCCCCATCGGACTGAGGCGCTTTAGTAGCATAGTTGGTGCCTCGAAAATGAACACAAGGAAAAAGCTTACATAAAACATAACACAATATCACTGTAACAAAAACATAACTTTCAACGTGACACACAAGAGCACGTTTCCTATTTATAGCTGCGGTTTCAAAGCTCATAATTCATGGTAATTATGTTCTCCCTGTGAATTAGTTTACATAATTCACGCGCACTGCGTCATCTCTGTGAATTACAGTCTGGAAGCAAGAGGCCACGAAGAACTGGAGCTCTTTACAGCGATGGTCATACTGTACAGTGCAATTAGGGCCCTTTGTTCAACTAGTAACGTGCTCTAGAAAAGCAAACTAAACCTCAACGTTGGAAGCAGTGGGGGGCCACTGCCAGCTCACCATTGCAAAGTAAATCAGCTAAACGACATTGCTCTTCTACACAAAAATATGCTATTATAAATAAAACACATTTAGAATAAATCCTTCGATTTCTAACAAATTGTTCTTTGTTCAAATCTTTTTTTTCTCTTTATCCTTCTGTGGAAAACTAAATAGAAAAGCATGGCATTTTAAACAAGAAATTACCTCTTTTAATGCACCGTGAGTGGATGTTGTGAGGGCTGGCAGTGAGGGGTTCTGGAAGAGAGAGTCAGGCTCTGAGGATGTTTACATTTAAAGTGAAAGCGCTTGTACATGTTTGTGTAATGAAGGGAACACACTTCCCATGCGCTTACGGGGGAGCTCATGGAAAGCGAGAGGGAGGAAGGGGTTAAGGGTGGGTGCATGGTGGGAGGGTGACTCAGTGAGGGAAACAGCAATAAACCCCTTTAAGGGGCTTGTGTTTAAGCAAAGAGGTGGCTTAATATTTAAAGCTGCTGTCTTTGGAACGGGAGACCAGGGTTCGAGCCTCGGTGTGGTCTGTATCGGATCGGAGGGGGGTAGGGAGAGACAAATAAAAAAATCGCAACACACGTGGAGGGGCGAGACAGATAAAAGTTTTAAAAAAACACGGCTGAGACGGGCAAATCATGTAGCATCTGAAACAAACTGCAGAGAATCGAAGGGAGGAGGTGGCTCAACATATAACGCTGCCGACTTTGGAGCTGGAGAACAGGGTTCGATTCTCGGCCTGGGCTTGCCTATCACCCAATTGCCTAGAAGTAAATAAAAAATATACGTACTGGGAAACACTCACCAGAGGCGGTAATATTTCAACTCCAACAATATCACACGCTTGGCTCCAACTAACGAGCTTCCCTGAAAGTAAAAAAAAAAGCAAATCACATTTAAAAAAAGAGATCCCCGATAAACAACAAACCCCAAAAAAATGCATTCATACCAGTAAAGGGGCCAATAGCCATAGGCGTGCCCAACAGGGAGAAAGGAGGGACATAAAACACGCTTACCCAATAGCAAGTAGGACATTTTGAAAGACACACTCAAAAACAAATAGGAAAACGGAGGCGGGGACTCCCCCACTAAAGCATATACTGCATGTCTCAATGAGACAGCGCATGCGCTGCCTAGGCAAGACCTAAAAAGGCAGGGGCATAATGTTCTGAACATCCTCCGCTTCACAGCATAACCAACACATAATAAATGAACCCACCAAGTCACATCTTTGACTTTGTTTTCCTTTAATGTTCCCACACACACAAATGCCTACAGAGACATGTATCTGAATACTCTGCAAACTTCATTTAGAATTTGTTGCACAGTCACAAAAACAAAAAAGCCGGTCCAAAATTGACACCCAAACCTTTAACTGTGGGAAGAAAGAAAAAAAACGCAAATCTCATGAAGCCTGCAAACTCACCGTGCCTCTGACACAAAACGTATCCTGTGTAGTTTACCCCACATGAATCTGCCTCAAGATGGAATGTTCGCACACACAGCCACATCACAGACACTCCAGAGCTGGCAAGGTGAAGGGCAGGTAACCCAGCTCTCACGCGCTATGTAGCCCTTGGAGCAGGCGGCTCACAGTGGTTAAACAGCTGCTATGTAAACATTTGGTAAACACGCTTTTGCTGCAATGTTCGACCCCCCGCAGGTTTAAAATATACATCAACCACCATACAGTACCTTAATCCACCATAAACATGGGGCATACGGGTGTTGGGGCGTTTCCTTGTTACACTCTCGTTATAGAAGAGTTCACAGTAAGATCTCCCTTCAGTTTCAAAGTATACCTTTCCAGCACAGAGCACGCAGGACCCAAGATCGTCGCCAGTGTGATGAGGCAGACCGCTATCAATAATTCCACATCAGGCATAGATAGTAAGGGCGAAGTTTACTCTAGTTGGAGAGCTCATAGGAAACGTCCCAGCCACCACACCAGCAGGCGAGCAACTCAAGAGAGTCTCACTGTCATAGACGTTCTACATTCCACCTAAACATTCTACACAACAAGCCTTGGCAGATACTACAATATGCTAGATCGCTCTGATTATATTGAGCATCTACACCTCTTCATGTAGGAATTTCTTACGATCTTTCATCCCTTTGTGGTCTGGGACACCCTGAAAGCCTACACTACACAATTATTTATTATGCAGATTTCTAAAGCATATAGTGAAAAGGGGAACTCCCTTAGGGGCCGAGGAATAATTTAATCCAGCTACATATGGCGCAGGTCTCAGCCCACTCAGCAGCTGCTCATGCAACACACAAACTATGGGCCCACGAGGCAGCATCTCTGCCTTAATAATGGCTTGTATAAACAAAAAAAGCCTTCCAAAAACAAGCCAGGAATTGTGAATTGGGAAAGAAATCGAGGAAATTTGTTGGCCTGCCTGTGTCGGGTCGACAACCCAAGAACTGTGATTGAACTAACTCAGGACCCCGCAGGCAAGGTTTCTTCTTATCACTCTGAGATCTCTACTATCTTTATGGATTATTATTCCAAGTTGTATCAGGAGGAGCTGGAGTGTAGCACTGCCAATATTAGAGATTAACTGTCCCCTTTAGACCTGCCTAAACTAGCTACAAGTGATAAGGATATGCCGGATATGGAATTCTCAGCGAATTAACTTAGACAGGTTATTGCCAGTTTACCATCAGGAAAAGTGCCAGGGCTGAACTGTATTTCATGGAAAGTATATAAAATCTTACCTCCTACAATCATCCCACTTCTTTTAGAAGTGCTAAAAGGGATTCCCAATACTGATGGGGTTCCATCCTCCTTGAAAGAAGGTGTTATCACAATATTTCTTAAAAAAGACAAAGACCCTATAGAGTAGTTCATAGTGGCCGATTTCACTTCTCAATGCCGAGTCAAAAATATTTATCAAGCTTTTGGCAAATCGGGTTAATAAGATTATCTCTCAGCTTGTATCTCCTGAACAACATGGCTTCATCCTAGGGAAGGATATGACCTCTCATACTAAATTAATTACTGCACTAACAGACAGTGTCGAGACTCTCCAGGAACCTTTGAATATTATGCTACTCGATGCAGAGAAAGCATTTGATCATGTTTCCTGGAAGTTTCTCTGGGAACTACATTTCCAATTCAATTTCAGAACCAGATTTATTAATATGGTCAAGGCTATTTATAAGGTCCCGAGAGCTCAGATCAGCAAATATCAGGAACTAACCTCGTGTGTTCCTATTTCGCACGGTACTCAACAAAGTTGCCCGCTTGCTCCTGGGCTATACATGGTGCCATACATTAGGCTTTTACTTAGAAGTATCCCTAGCAATCCGTACCGGATGCTTGCTTCCCCCCTGGTAGTTTATGTAGATGATGTATTGATATTCTCGCAGTGTTCAGAACCTACAATCAATATGTTGAACGTTTATCACCAGAGTTTGGCCAGCACATATCTTTTTCCCATTTTAAAAGTGACGCACCGTCAGCAGAAGGGGCTTGTAAATAAGCCCCTAAATGAACATAAAAAGCAACTTATTCTAGCAGGGGGAGTAAGCAGCTGCCATCTGAGGGTGACACCTCAAGCTGGGAATCTGGGTATTATTTTGGCACCTACCATTAAGCAATGTTTTGAGTATAACTATACTGCACAGTTATAGCAGAGTAGGCTACTGCTGGACAAATGGATGCATTTACCCATCTCCCTAATTGGGAGAATGAACCTGACTAAAGTGAATATTCTTCAAAAAATACTGTATCTTTTTCACTCATTCCCTCTTTACGTTCCTTATAGCTACTTTAGATTTCTAGAGTCTGTAGTGACACGATTTATTTGGAAGGAGAAGAAAGAGCAGAGGTCTTTAAAAAGTTTACAATTTCCAATAACTAAAGGTGTATGTGCACTTTCTGTCTGGCGTCTCTATTACTGGGCCAGTATGACCAATCGTATTCGCAGATGTATGAAACTTATCCAGAGAACTGACTTCATGCCATTATATTCTCGAAGGATTCTAACACAAGCCGTACCAAATATCAAAGCAAAGAATTCTTCAAAGAGTGAGACTTAAGACCACGTCTGCTCTTGACAAGATCTGGAGCAATATGAGGAGGTTTCTGAAAATTCCATCCCTTCATGACTTTACACCGCTGTTAGATAATCTGGATCTACCCAACTGCTTCGCTTCCTCTTACTTTGGTACCTAGGGAAACTTGGGTATTAAGTGGTTAGGTGATTTGATGAATGAGTTTGGGATAAAAACATTCTCGGATATACAGGTAGATTTTGCAATACCCCGTGGTAACTTTTTAAAGTATCTACAGATCCAGACTTTTTTTTTAGTCTTAGGGACTCTAATATCATAATACCACTGGCTCAGCCTGATATTACATGAATTATATTTTGCAAACACCTGTATAGTATCTCGGAAAAATATAGTTGTCTTATTCAGTCTCTTCCAAATGACCTGGGAGTATGGGCTGATAAGTGGACTCATAGCCTAGGTGAGGTGGTCACAGAGCAGGATTTTAGGCCAATTCTGTAAGGTCATTACTCCTAGCAGACTGAGAGGCCAGCTCTATCGTACACTGTTCGATTTTTACATCAGCCCCTCCAAACTGAGCAAAGGGTAAAATAGATCGTGTAGCTGCCAACGTTGCTCAACCGGTTGAGCGGCAAATATCTCTTGCACAAACCTCTTGAGTGATTAATACTCCAAAGACGATTTTGTTGGGCATAGGCACTACTGACTGGGTTTTTACGTCCTTTCTCTGGCTAGGTTAAATATTGCGATACTGGAAATCTGTTTTCCCGCCCAAATATGAGGAGTGGTGGAAAGAGGTAACGGAAGCCAGATAGCAAAGGTTAGAGGATCCATGGTGAAATATTATTGTATCTGGGGGAATTTAAGAGATTTTTTAGTGTCAGACTAAGAGATTGCTGTTTACTATGCTCATGTTGTTTGCTGCCTCATGATTTATTTGAAAATTGCTAAGTATCTGTGATGTCTACAATGATTTTTATGCTCTCTGGGGTTATTATAATTAAATATGTAATTTTTCATATGTCTTAAGATTGATATTGCACATGCTGTAATTTCAATACTGCTTGCACTCTCAATAATATTTTAAAAAATGAATCTCCCACACATTCTGTCACTCTTTATTCACTACCTCTTTTTCGGGTTCTCAATTATTTTTTATTTACCATTCTATCAAGTGTGCCCACTCCCTCACAGCCTACTTCACTCCCTCTTTTTCTTTCATTTATTATCTCTCACTCCCTCTCTCTCTCTCTCACTTTCATACATGCCTACTCGCCCTGCCTCTAATTTTCACTCACTTATCATTTCACTCACAGACCCCCTTACCCTTTTCTCACTTGTTCTCACTCAGGCTTTCACTCTTATTCTCACCCCTCCATTCCCTCATTCGCTTTGTTTTACTCATACTTCTCCCTCACAATGCCCTCCACTTTCACTCACCATCTCACACTCTCTCTCTCTAAATTCCAAGCTCATCCACTTACTATATCTCACTCACTCCCTTATTTTCAAAGACTCAACACTTCACTCACTGGTTACCTTACTTTTATTCACTGTCTCATTCACTCTCACTCACTCTTTTCTTACCAACTCTCATTCAGTCCCTCACTCACATTCTCAATCATCCGTTCTCTCCTATTTCTGTGAAAAGCGAAAACAGACCTAGTTTCACTTCACAAGTAACTATCAAAAAATGAAGAACAGGAAAATTAAAAACTGTCATAAATGACTCCCAAATATTTGTTGCAAATCTTCTGGTGTTCTTTAATTCACTTATTGAGCTTCCTGATTTTGCTCACCACAGAATATGACTGTGACATACTGATAACAGGGATTGGTGGTTTTCTGCTCATGCTGTAAATTGATCACCAGCAGGGATGACATACCATATACAATCAAAACATGTACCAACTGTTCGACGTCCATCTTCCTATTCAATTTTTCTTTAATGAACTGACACTCATGCCATGCATTAGGATGCTTTTACATCAATGTTGTTCTGAAGGTTTATTTCCCTCGGTTGCCTTTGCTGAGCTTCTTCATGCACAAAGTGCAAATTTAGAACGTGGATTACAACTTTTTTTTTTCAGGTTAAATAGCGAAATATGTCCATACAATGAATTCCAGAGGGGGTCATGGAACCTTCGGGGTCATTAACTTACAATACTTCTGTCTGTAAAGCATTTTCTCTCTCTCGATCTTTATGTTCAGAAGCTATTTTGAAGAGCAAAAAGTATTGGTTCCACACAGAAAAACAGCACAGCAAAAGTGTAAATTCCCCTTTGCTGCAGTACTCTAAAATATGAAGGAGTCCGTTGAACTGAGTAAAGTAGTCAAGATCTATTTATATGTGGAGCAACACATTCAAAAGAACCAATTAAACTTCTGCAAGGGTCTGCAAGGTTCTGTGAATCCTTTGCAAATTCGGAAAAATAGGCATGGGTGGGTCAGTTAACGTGATTTGTGAACCTTGAAGGTTTATAAAAGTGCAAATAATAATTTGTAACTACAAAGCTGTGCATTTTTTGTATACTTTTATCATGTCAAATATGTAGAACAACAGCAGTTCCTATTAATCTATCCTAAATTGAAGGGATTTACAGAACTGGTAGATGGAACTGCCATAGTTACAGTGGAAGTCCTGTCTTCTGACATCAGCAGGTCTCGTGAATCGTCCGCCAATCCTGAAATATTTAAAAGACGGAAATGCTATCACTGCTTGGATGAAACTTTTCACAAACCGAAAAAACAAGCTTACTTCTCATAGAAAGCAGGACACCACCTTCCACACAGACATCATTATCTAGTACATTCTATACAGAGCAGGACATAGGAAAAGAGCAACATTAAAATGTGCCAACCACTTAACAAAGAGAAGCAAAATTAAGCTGCAACAGTCAACCTCCAACTTCTGCACGTGAAGACCAAGAAGAGTTTGAGCGGGCTCCATCCTTTCTAAGTAGGGTGGAATACCCAACAAAAAAGTCACTTGCTTGCAAGTTTTTTCAATCACCCAAACGGGGAAGGATTGTGAATGCAAGGAAGGTCGCCTGCACACATTGTGGCCAGGCGCTTCACAGATGAAAAAGTTGCAAATATTTATTTGGGGCAAACATCAGGATTAAACATCTTTGTACGATTCATCTGAATGAGCACTGACCACCAATGGCTCGTTGGGCACAAGCCGTTGAAGGGCATGCTTAGTGAGGGATAGGCACCTGTGGCAGGCTAGAAGCAGGGGTCTGGCTTCAGGCCAAGGCCTGATGTGCAATATGTGGAATTTGATTATATAGCCCCAGAAATTCATTGACAAAACCAAAGGTTAAGGCATGGGTACTCGCACACATTTTCCCAGGGGCCACAAAGTACGGTCTGTGGTGTGCCCAAGGGCCGCACTGATGCCAGCAGGGTGGTGGTAGGGGGTCAGGGTGGGTCAGGGACTGTGTAAGGAGGTCTAAAAAAATATTAAATAAACGGGCAAGCATTTATTTGCAGGTTAATAAATGCTTCCCTGTTTATTTAAAAAAAAATCTGAATATTAGTGTGCAACAGCTAAACAGTAGCTTGTGCTGCTGGTCCCCAGAGGGGCCGCATGTGAAGGTCAAGAGGGCCGCAAGCAGCCCCCGGGCCGTACTTTGAGTATCACTGGGTTAAGGTATGGTTAACAGATGTTAGGTACCTATCAGGGGTGGTTCCTGTATGAGGGCTTTGGGGGCGGATTCCCGCTAGTCTTGGAGGAAGGAGAAGAAGGAGAGTGGAAGACTGGTCTGAGCAGTAGCGGCCCATGGTGGGAGTGCTGCCGGGTGGTGACATGGCGCGGGGGAGGGGCAGGGTGGGGGGTAGTAAAGTACGGAATACGGCCGAATAGAGGTAAGTAAACATATAAATAAATAAAACGAATTTCGTTGAGCGCGCTGTATCGCCAAATGCAATGCAGCGCGCGCCACGAAGTTAGTTTTATTTATTTATATGTCACTACCTCTGTTCGGCCGTATTCCGTACTTACTACCCCACCCTGCCCCTCCCCTCCCACGTCACCGCCCGGCAGCACTCCACCACGGGCCGCTACTGGGTCTGAGGCACTCATACTGCCCAGCCTGTAAGTAGCAGTGCACCACAGCAGCATACAAACACACACTGCGCATGTGAGGTGGACGACTTCAATATCACCCAATCCCACATGAGTAATTTGTGCTTGTGAGGCAGAGGTGAGGGCAGTCAGGCGCTGCCTAAAGCAGCAGTATTTCCAGGGCTTCGGTCGAGAAATCAACTCTCCCGGATCTGCTATGTAGGTTAATGTCCTTCCAGGATCCCGCCTCCTCTTCTGACTGGCCTACCCTAGATACTGTCAGCCTATGAGAATTGGAGGTGGGATTATGGTGAGGCAAAGTATTTCACATGTCCCTAAGTTCTTAACCGTTGCTGAAGCCTTTTGCCTCCTGGTCACCCTTCAGCCTCTGCATCCCTGTGTCTTCTCACTCGGGCCTGCCCATCAACTTCTGACTCACCTGCATCGAAGCTGGGAGCATTTGGTGACATATTTTTCTTCTTCCTTCATCAGCTGCAGCTGAGAGACACCTCTCGGAGCAACGCCATTGCACCTGTTGGCCTAAAGCGCGAGTACTAGTATTCTTTGCCTCCTCTGTCAAGCTACCTTAGAGGCCTGAGTCTCTGCCCGGCGTCATCTGCTTTCAGGGTTTGCCATGGTCATTGTCTTTAATTACGTCCGTGTCAGAGTGCAATGCAAGCATGCAAGTGTGAATCTTAGCAGTCGTGTACAGGCCTTTTGAATTGCTTATCTGATGGGAGCTATTGGTAGAGGAGAGTGAAAAACGCTTTCCTTTTGACATTTTAAATAATGTATGTTAAAGGTAAAGCAAAAAAAATTCTTATGACAGAATGTAGCAGAAAAAGCACATTTTCATGGCATTTTTTCAATAGAAGCCAGCTAGGATAGTTATTTATGGCCCTCCACTTTCAGAGTTCATCAGCATCATGTACCAAGGAGAAAACGTTCACAATTAAGGTAACAATGAGAGGCAAACAGATATCAATTTAGTGGCTGATTTGTACAAAGTGAATCAATAAAAACTGGATTCATTGTGGCTACCCCACTCCAAAGTGTGTGATCTTAGGCAAATAGTTTATTTTACTGATCTTCATTTTTCTTCACTATCGCACATGAAAGCAGCTTCAAATACTTTATTTAGAATGCAAGCTGTACATAAACATATTTTGTTTTATTTACTAGACTATAATGCTGCTCTATTAGAATCTGGGCCACATACAGGGTTCAGATGCCTACTGTCTTGTCTCTTAGTTAACCAAAGGCACTGTCACCCCCGAACCTGTCTCCTTAATGACCGGTCGCTTAACTTGCTCGCATAATAATTTATGTATTGCTCTTACGCCTCACCATTTTTAAACTCCACCAGCCGCCACTGGTACCTATAAGCAAAAATAACCATATTGGCTTATAAGAACAGTTTGTATGTTTGAAGTATGTTAAAAAAAACTCTGAAATTGTTGAAAAAAAACATAGCTAAAGAGTATTTGTGGTTAGCAAACTGCACCTAAAAAGCACAGAAATTCGCCAGTTTTGGTTAGTTAGTCATAAACTATTTTCTGAATTTTTTCCACTCTAGAAATGTTCATAGATTTTATTTGTGTCAACAGCAAGAGAACAAAAATCAAAGTTGAGAAAGGCCCTTCCACTGCCCAAAAAATGGTCATAGTGTAAATTATAGGGTTTCTTCATGGTGTGAAAAATCTATGTCGAGAAAAGCAAATTTTAAGTTAGCAAGTGCACTTGTACACAAGCATATGCAGGTGCTCATTCCTAAAACATAAATTTACTAAACAATTTCCAGGAATAGATGTACTTCTGGAAAGCTTTGGGAATGCCTGTTAGTAGCACATATATATAGCAAGGCAATACGCTTCTGGGAACGGATCTATGACTTTTTGAAGAATTAATCTATCAGTACCTGCCTCTTTATTCCTCATCATTGTATTTCTTCTTTTCTCTGCCTTTTGCTCTCACACTCATCTATGCTCTTTCCATTGTCCGTTTCACAACTTCCCACATTTTGCTTTAAAAGATGTTGTTTGCACTGGTATCCCCCCACCCGTCCCCCTACTGTGTGCCTGCCAGTGGGCCCCCGTTATGTCTGGTAGATGCAGTTTGCTAACAGTACCATGCATGCTAGGACTAATAAACCTATAATTCCAAATGTAAATACAAATGCAAATTACAAGATCCCTGGTGCACAATTCTGTTTACTAAAAAGCCAGAACTGAATGAATCTGTCATTGATGACACTGGACCTCATGGCAGCTATGAAAGGCTGCACATCCAAATCTGTCTAGTCCTGCTGTTTGTGTTAAAACTGAAATCAAAATGTTACTTTTCTTTCTTGTCTGAAAAACTTAAACAATAGTCAGTTATTAATGCAGCTGTTAGAGCTGGTCCCCCGGTTTTTTAGGCCATTTCTACCATCATCCCTGTTTTTAAAAAAGGGAACAGAGACAGCATGCACTGTTACAGACCAATCTCCCTGTTGGATTCAGTGGCAAAAGTGGTTGGCTGTATTTCATTGGATAGGTTATCTTGCTGGGCAGACGAAAACATTTTGTCAGACGTTCTGTACGGTTTTCGCCCTGGCAGATCGACCGTGGACCAATGTATGAACCTGTTCATGATCCTTAGTAAGTACACTATTGCCCATTCTTGTATCATTTATCTGGCATTTATGGACCTGTCCTCCGCGTTCGATCGTGTGAATAGAGGCAAGTTTTCACAGATTTTGCTATCTATGGGTGTGGACAGGGATATTGGCCTATTCCTACAAGATCTTCATCAAGACACGAAGGCGGAAGTTAGATACTCCAATGATTTCAAAGTAACCCAGCAGTTTTTCATACAGAGAGGGTTCCAACAGGGCTGTATTTTGGCCCCTTTTTTTATTTAATTTATATAAATAATTTAGAGAAGGTACTACTGGAGACCAAGGTGGATTATCCGCAGGTGGGACTGCATGGCCTTCCCATACTCTTGTACGCAGATGACGCAGTCATGATGGCCATGACAGAGAGGGGTTTGCAAACATTGCTTAATTTGTTTGTCCAATTTATGGAAGAGCAGGACCTATTGGTCAATAATTCAAAATCCTATGTGATGCAAGTAGGTGCTCGATCTAGTAGGCCCTACACTTTCATGGTTGGGTGCTCGCTGGTCCCCAGGACGTGTGTCTTTTCCTATCTGGGGGTTCTGTTAGATCGGCAAGATGATTTGGGGGTCCTTAAAAACTCGTAAGAAAAGTGATCTTACTAGGGCGAATGCGGCTATTTTTAACTTTGCCTCCAGATTAGGTAAAAGACTGGTTGGGGTAATACTGCAGCTTTATAGGGCAAAGTGCCTCACAAAAGTATTGTATGGAAGTGAAATCTGGGGCTACATTGCCCTTGATGACCTTCAAATCGCTTGAAAATATATTTTTGAGACGGCTTTTAGCTGTACCTCAGCGCACCTCCACTTTCATTGTTCATCAGGATCTGGGTATGGGCTATCTCACTAATTTGTTGGCTTTTCGCCCCCTTTGATTATGGTTAAAATTTGGACCAGCAATGGGACGCCATTAAATAAATCAATCTTAAAGGACTGTATGGCCCTTGATCATGCCTCCCATATACCGTGGCTCAAATACATCAGGGAGTGTTTAGTGAACTTGGGGAGAGCGGACCTTTTTTTTAACCCAGAATTGTGTAACAAGAAGGACCTGGTCAGTATCAAGGAAGCCTTTTTTAGACAGCAGTCAGTAGACAGGGAAGCTAAGGAGCTCCTGAATCTTAGTGTGCGTCGTTTCATTTTGCTAAGAATTACGCATACAATTGAACCTTATTTACTGGGGTTTGTGAACTCCTACGATCGTTTTCTATTGACCAGGCTCCGGCTTGACCTTTTCATCTTCTTCTCGCCCACCCAGGCGGGCTGTGTAAGGGACAGAGGCTGCTGCCCTGTGGTTGCGATAGTAAGTCTCCACAGGACATGCTTCATTTTTTTTATGTTTTGCAGTTTTTATGACTCACCTAGGAAGTCTTTTATCACCCCGATCTTGAAAAAAGCTAACTTTAGGCAAGTGCATCCCGCCTATATCTTTTTATTAATGCTTTCAGGTAGTACAGCTTTCCACGTGATTAGCTTTTTAAAATCTGCAGTAAGACTTAGAACTAGCTGTGATTAATTTGTGTGTTTTAACACTCTTTCTTTGGCACGCTGCACTTTGTAAAGTTTGGTACATTCTGATTGCTTATTAACTGCCCATATTGGCTTTTATTTGAGGTAGTTTTTATTTGTATTTATTGTGTGCTTTCATGGTTTTTGTGCAAGAAACCGAATAAAGTTGATTTGACTCGACTAGAAACAATAGTTGAAAGTCATTTGTTCTGTCAGTAATTGACCTTTGACTTGCAAGAGAGTTACAGAATTTGCCAGCAGGCTACAAATACCGCAAACCTCTAGTCTGTACCCCAAGCCACCAATACGTCCGGGCAGTTCAGGAAACTCAGAATATCCCAGACGTAACCAAGATAAGTGAAGGGAGTGTGTATACCATTGCAGAACCATGTGGTATGAAAAACCAGCAAGTGGGTAGACTTGAAAACATCAGTGGAACTATTGGCACATACCATTTTTTCAAATTCAGTGTCTGGAAAAACAGGTACAATAATGGGCACATATCTGATGAGTACACCACTATGCAAATAATAAAGACAGGAGTTAATATAATGAATGCCACCATCTACCACCTATGCAAATTGCTGCATCACAACCAAGCTGTTTCTCCTTCCCCTGATGCCAGTGCAGAATCGAGCCTCATTGGATTCTACCGCACCATCCCACTGCTGCAGTGGCCCTCGCCCAGTCATATGACCTGTGATCCTCTCCTCAGGACTACCCTGTTCCTCTTCATTTTTAACCACTCTTTCAAAGATTTTGAGCTCGGGCATCCAAGTGAAAAGCAGAGAGATTAAGGACATATTCATGAGGTGCCTTCCCTGGATGGGCCTGTTATGACCTGGAGTAGATCTTGAGCCAGAGCTCCTTTTAATGAAGGAAGCCCAAGCTAGTTCCTTTCTTAGTCAGTTACCTAAATGCATTTTTTTCACAGACTTACTTATTGACACACACTGTATTGGTTCACTAACATCACCCAGGTTGTATTATCACTATCACTTATGTGTGTATGATATGTGTTGATTCCTTGGGTTGCCAGTCTGCCCCTGCTGGATGGACGCCTCAGACCATACATCACGGAGACTGTATAGTGCTCGTTCATATGAGCTGCCCTACTGCCTCTCCTGGGTGAATCTGTACCACTGTATAGCTGGACTTGTTAGTGTGACCAGTCCCATAGGCCCTCTGCTGCTCCTCTGTGGACCAGCCAGACAACCTACTGTGACTGGTTGCATAATGACCCCTTTTTTCAGCTGCTTGATAGACTACTGAATGAATACACTACAGCTGGTTGCATAACGACAATTCCTAGGAGTTGCTGTCTGTCGCTCTTTAGAGCAAGTACAGAGTTGTAAAATGCCAATTCCTATTGGTTGCTTCCTGGTACTCCTGTCTGGACTTCTCACACAGATATCATTTGTATTCCTATAGGCTGTTCCTCTGACAGCCTTGAAAGGACTCCTCATTTTTGGCTAAAAAATAGCGCTAAATGCAAAATTACTCTTCTCTCATGTAATTCTGCGTAGTGCTGCCGAATTCTTAGGTAATCAGCTTGATTATGCTACACAGAATTGCACAGGTTATGCCCACCTATAGAATATGTACAATCCTTCTCAGGACAAGGCACAGTGTCGACAGGCCTAACCTAGGGCAATGTATAAAATATTTAAGCTGTAGCAAAACAGTATTAAAGTCAAAATGCAAAACATAAAAAGCCCAAGCTGAATTTGAAAAATTTAGTAAAATTTAATAAATGAAAATGAAACGACAGTGATTAAATCAAATAAGGGATTTCAAAGATGTAAGTTTTTGAAGATTTAAGGGAAAATAACTTTGAAAACCCAAAGCGACAATGATAGTTTATGATCGTGGTAGAAGGGAAGTAGGTGTAATTTGATTCTGACACTAACCAGGTTCTTCCTGGTGAAGGATTTTACCCCTGACTTAGCCTTTTAAATCCCAAGCGACCATGGGAATACACTTATAAATCCCCCCAGGACCTCAGGGGAAGCAATTAGAGACTCACAGGGTGGCAGGCAGAGGCCAGTAGCAGGGTCCAGGTCAGGTCCAGTTGCCAAAGATTACCTAGGTACTTCTAGTAAAAGGCAGCTTGTAGCTTCTGTCCTCCTTTAGCCACACAGAGGTCTGCCAACTGACTCTTGGAGTCCACTTATTTGTTTTGGGGGCAAAAGGGAGATGGTCCAGTCCTCCGGGGATCCTCATAGGTCACAGACAGTAGGTTGAGTCCTCTTCTAATCTTCCACAGGTCCAGAAAGTGTTCTGAAATGTGTTCCTGGAGGTGCCACATTTATGCCTGATCTGAGGTAGTGGGTCTGACCCTTCCCTAACCAATGGGGTAAAACGTCCGGGGACCAAGACTACCCACTTTTTCAGCAGTTCCTGTTTGCTTTAGGGGAAACAGGCCCATACATGCAATGTGTGAGGGCATTTTCAAGATGGCAAAAGACCTCAGCCACACAAAACTTGGGCTGTGAGAGTGAGGAGTGTTTGTGGGGAGTGTACTATGTTAATCCTAGTGTCCTCCAACGTCTAACACTAAAATGTAGTTTGGGGAAGTTATTGTACACACAAAAAAACAGAGACAGATGTTTGGTAGGACAAAAGAAGAGTCTGCCACCAACCAGATAGTGGGTACATAAGAATTCTCTTTGAATCCTCTTCTCTCCCTTTCAAATGTGCCCCAAGTGTTGTATATGAACCAAACAGACCTGTCAAGCAGAATTTGACATTCCAGCAGAATTTAACACTGTTGTATCAAATAAGATTCCCACAGCCCCCAACCTACATATTCTGTGGAGCTCAGAGGCTACATCTTTGCCCATTCAGGTCAGCCTAATGTTTGCTCCTGGGAGGCATTTAACACCTTTTTCACACTGGTTCAAGGCTAATTACCCACTGGGGCACTAATGTAAATTAGTCTCCAGGAACTTCAGACAGGGAAAATGTAACTTTCTAAATGTTAGTTTTACTTAATATTTATTACAACTCAGACTTCATCAATTAATCGGATTTTTATTAGCTACTAAAATGAGTTGTTTAATTATTTTCCTAGTTGCTCCATTCCCGAGATACAGTTTTAGTATTTGATTCTGTAATACATAAGGTAGCTAGGCTTGCCACAGTGAAAACAGCTTTTGGGTGCTAGTCACTGTAAAGACACATTAATTTTTACATTTCTACATATCCTACTTTTAAATACCATGCACCCTGCCTTGTAGATAACAAGGCCTACACAGGAGGGACATTAACATTTATAAGCAATGTTTTACCTGTCAAAAAGGGTTTATTTTGGCAGGTTGCAGTGTGCTGCACTGATACAGTTAATCTACAGTGGTAGTCTGAAGCCATGTTTTGACTGCCACCATAGTGGATAGAACAATAGATGTGGCAGCCCTCTATTAGCATTTAACTTCCAGGCCCTTGGGTACATTTTTGTACCATATACTAGAGACTTATAGGTAAATTGCTTATGATAACTATGTTTTATGGGTGAGCACAGGCACCAGATAATTAGCAGAGATAAAGTACACAGAGTTCTAAAGCCAGTAAAAATATAGGATCCAACAAAATTCCAAAAATGACCACTTAGAAAAGTTGGTGTTCCGACATTCCACTATGTTTGACTCTTGGTCACCTCATGGTGGACCTATCAGAGCATATACTATAGCTGGTTTCATAATATCCAATCATATGGATTGCTTCCATCTATCTCTGATTGAACACCTCACCGCAATTACCTTGGCTGGTTGAATTAGGCAAATTTCTAGAGTTCCTCCTTGCTACACTAGAGTGAACTCCACAAGCATCTATTGTGTTTGTGCATATAATGCAATAATACCAGTGGGCCGCGCCCCTGGGCTCCTATGTGGACTTCAGGGCATTTACTGTAGCTGGTGCAAGATTGCTCCCTAAGGAACAGTATAACATCACTTCAGGGCAGTTCCTATGCCTATACTCATTCATGCTAAAGACCAATTCTAAACTGACAGCTATCTAATGCATGCTTAACCACGTTATCAATTTTTTTTCTACACCCATGCATAGGCATGGCTGCATGCTTGCCGAAACATAGTTTGGGCAGTCTCCGCCAAACATGCCCAACACCAAAACACATCCACATAGTCCACACTGCACTCACACACTTTCTATGCACAAATATACTAGCATCTAATGCATAAGAGTCCTAATTCTTACCTCATTTCACTTCAAATTCACACATTGGCACAGGGACACAATACAATTGTAGATCTTTATTCTTCAAGCATGAGGTCAAAATACTATCTCTGTAGGCCATTTTACAGACAAACATTCTTCCTTCTGTTTCACAGAGAAACTTCAGCGACTGGTCAAGGATATGTTTTCTGGATTTTTCTGGAATTCTGCCTGAGCTGGGGGACCTCTAGATCCTTTTGTGACAAGGAAATAGTCAATATATTGATCCTGAGACAGAGAACCTAGTGGACTATAATCCCAACCAACCTCCTGAACACTAAGTGGAGATGGTGCATTCTGGGTAATGATTCGTACAGTGAATCTCACAGGAGTACTTGTTGTTAGTAGGTTCTAAAGCTATTTCACCATGAGGATACATCTTTATATTTGTATTTGATACAAAAAGATCAAAATCCCATCCTAGTGCACAAAATATGCATAGCAGTAACTGTAAGAACAAACATCATAGTGGCAATAACGGTGGATATCAGGCTAAATAAAAGGGAACATTGCAACAACATAACGGTAATTCAGTATGCCATGTTTGTACTCCAAACCCTCCCTTCCTGTCTCTAGCTAAACTGCCTTAGCATCATAAGGAGCCCATAAGATTTATTATATGGCCTCACACTCGCATACCTTAATCGAATAATGATGATGTTGGTTTGCACAAAGAGAGGTACCGTCTCTCCATGGGATCTCAGTGGTTTTGGTGCTCTAGCTAAGGTGATAAGACCATCTGGCTTTCTTAAGGTGAAAACCAGTATCCTAATCTTTGAAGAAGATATTAGCAACCTCTGCGCCAAGCCATGATATGGCCTGGGAAAAATGTAAATATGCTGGTGTGATTCACTTAATTTCAGGGATTCAGGGTTACACTTTACACTTGTGATGAGAAATTCCTGACACTACGCAGAACAAAACATAAACTACATCAAATGCACCCATCAGAGAGATAATCCAAAAGTGATGTTTGAAAATACTTGGGAAAACGTTTTTCAACCCTTTCAATTCATTTGAAATGGAATCCACTTCTACTTGGGTGTTTTTTCTCATATCATCAATGCCCATGGTCTGTGGTTTCAAAGGTACACAGATGATACTCAGATACTGGTGCCTTACGTGAAACAATTCGGAATATAGTAACGGAGTACCTTCTCCACCAATCTTTTAGTCCACCTGCCTCATTAAAGGCAGATGAACCAAAACTATGTTGATGACTGAGTTCAATATGTTGATGACTCTGTTCTGCAGTTGACATACTTCTCCGACGGCTCGATGGCATACATCAGAGGTTAGTCATCCAACATTCTGCCCTATTTAGAGTGGGCGATCGGATGCCTTTTTTTAACTTTTTTGCTGGCCACCTGGAGGTGAGGGACAGTAAATAAAAATAATGACCCGTACACTATGGGAGAAAACTCCCATGGTGGGGGGTTCATTAATTTTACATTTTTCAACAACAAAATCACGCTTTGGGAATTCGTTTTTGAAAATTTTTAAACTTTGTACAAGTTTGACGGAGGGCTATCATGTTTGTTGGAGCCATCAGTCAAACTTTTACAGCATTGACAGGAACAGCCTTGATGGTTTGCGACCATTTACAAAGTTACTACATATACCCCATCCTTCTTTCAGATCAATGGCATGTAATGAACTTTCAGTGTTAAAGTTAAAGAATACCTTATGATCTTACAAGGTTATCTGTAATATAGCCTTCCAACTCATTAATGGCACTTCAGTGTTGTATTTGCTGTGATCCAAGTCCACCAGATGCTCTATTTTAAATGTAAATATGCTGGTGTGATTCACTTAATTTCAGGGATTCAGGGTTACACTTTACACTCGTGATGAGAAATTCCTGACACTATGCAGAACAAAACATAAACTACATCAAATGCACCCATCAGAGAGATAATCCAAAAGTGATGGTTGAAAATGCTTGGGAAAACGTTTTTCAACCCTTTCAATTCATTTGAAATGGAATCCACTTCTACTTGGGTGTTTTTTCTCATATCATCACTGCCCATGGTCTGTGGTTTCAAAGGTACACAGATGATACTCAGATACTGGTGCCTTACGTGAAACAATTCGGAATATAGTAACGGAGTACCTTCTCCACCAATCTTTTAGTCCACCTGCCTCATTAAAGGCAGATGAACCAAAACTATGTTGATGACTGAGTTCAATATGTTGATGACTCTGTTCTGCAGTTGACATACTTCTCCGACGGCTCGACGGCATACATCAGAGGTTAGTCATCCGACATTCTGCCCTATTTAGAGTGGGCGATCGGATGCCTTTTTTTAACTTTTTTGCTGGCCACCTGGAGGTGAGGGACAGTAAATAAAAATAATGACCCGTACACTATGGGAGAAAACTCCCATGGTGGAGGGGTTCATTAATTTTACATTTTTTAACAACAAAATCACGCTTTGGGAATTCGATTTTGAAAATTTTTAAACTTTGTACAAGTTTGACGGAGGGCTATCATGTTTGTTGGAGCCATCAGTCAAACTTTTACAGCATTGACAGGAACAGCCTTGATGCTTTGCGACCATTTACAAAGTTACTACATCTGCCCCATCCTTCTTTCAGATCAATGGCATGTAATGAACTTTCAGTGTTAAAGTTAATGAATACCTTATGATCTTACAAGGTTATCTGTAATATAGCCTTCCAACTCACTAAAGGCACTTCAGTGTTGTATTTGCTGTGATCTAAGTCCACCAGATGCTCTATTTTAATGTGTTTTTGATTTATTTACTGTTAGTGTAATTGTTTATAACCTGGCACATTGACACTGGATGTTTGGTCACATTATTTGTGTGGTATCAAATGGACAAATATAAATGCAAATATTTTTGCATTAGGAAACCAAAAACATTAGTTTGGGCTTTCTTAGAAATCCTACAAAAAAGGATAGTTGTACCATCCACCCAATTTAGAGCACATAGAGCCTTTATCCGCTCTAAATTGGGTGAATGGGACTCCCACAGCTTCTTGGCAATTGTCCCCATCTACTAAGCTCTAATAGGGCCCTAGGATTGACCTCTCCCCAGAGAAACATTAAGGATGAATTGCTAATTGAATGTCTCTCATGTAGGCAGTAAAGTGAGTTCTGGATGGAGATATAAATACCAGAAAGTCAATAAATATACAAGATAAAATATAAACTTGCACAGCATAATGTATCTCTCTGTCGGGATGAATATCTTATCCTGATCCAGGGCAAGACAAAGGGTGATGAGACTAGACTTCAGCCAGGATACTAGCACTGATCACCAGGATGGATGCTAAAGATCCAAAAGGGAATTGTTTTAACAGTAGCACCAGATTTGAGACAAACAATGTACAACTAACATGGGCAAACCTCAGAAGCACAAAGGCAGAGTCTAACCTGAAAAGGGGAACTGGGAAGGGAAAACATACGAAAGGTGCTGAGATGCTAGGTTGGATGGACAAACTAAATTGGGTGATTCAGTGATTTACATGTAGGGTGATATTTCAGTATTGATGTTTATGGCAAGTCCTACCAGATCTTACATTCTGTAAGTAACTCTTCAACCCCTTCCTCACTTGCTTCTGGACTGAAATATCAACACCCTACTATATATGGACTCTCTGAGACAATGAAAATGTGTGCACTAATGCTTCTAAGCCACTTAAGAGAGTCATAATTTAAAGCTGACATTTGCTACTAAAGAAGTGAATTTAACTAAATGCAAATCTATTTTGACTCCTAGCATAATTTGCAAGTCTACTTGGGGGCGAGACTTAAACACCATACCGAAGCGGCATACTCTTCATCAGCTCAGGCGCCATGGCCAAATATCCTGCTATAATATATATGAAAATTATACATCAAGAAAAATAAATCAGTGAGAGGTAGTGATCCTGAACACCTGCTGCCTTTTGAGGTAGCAAAATGCTTGGGGAACAGCCGTAGCAATTGAGGTCTTCTGTGATGCAGCATGGAGTGCTAAGGAGAGGACCGGCTGGATGCAGGCTAGAGAAGTGGCAACACAGTAAGAGCATCACTGGCAGCTGCGGCCTGTGCAGGTAAGAGCGGTGGGGCGGGTGAGGCCGGATGGTGGGGGACTCGACAGACAATGACGAGGGAAAATGTATTATTTATTTAATTTGTCATCGCCACATTAGGTGGCCTAATGCCGCATTGTGAATAAGGCGAAGCCCCTATCACCACTGGAACGTCAAGAAAAGTGACGTTGTGTTGGCAATAGGGGCTTGTAAATATTGCGCTGTGTGTCCTACGGCACTAGAAATCCCCTAGACCTCCATGTTCAGAAGACTGACATAACACTATAGTAATGTTTGCTACTCATAAGTGCTTGACATATAAGCTGAACGATCAGCTGGCAAAATTTGAGGAGGTTTAGGGAGTTTACTTTGTATGATATAGAGTTCACACCTGAGGACGGTACAACATGCAGGCTGAATGCAGGCACTAAGTAGGAGGACAACAACAGATCACCAACTGAGCATTGTGAGACACTCGTAAAGGATTATTTCTCATGACAGAACTTATAAGTTTTTGGCACATAGTAACTGTTATTTGGTTTCTCGTTTTGTTTGTGAGCTACTGTAATGTTTTCAGTTTTTACTCTGTAGAACACTAGCAGAAAGACCATCATTTGTATGTTTTATGCATATTTTATGTTGGTTAACATCTTGTTGCTTTACATCTTGATAAAAATATTCAAACAGAAAACATGATGTTCTATCCTGTGAAGCTTAAAATCCTGAATAAGGGAAGAGCACATTTCTTCACTGAACTGACTAAGAAGCAACTGATGCATGTGGGGAGGAAACAAACAGCACACCTGATACTGAGATGCTCCAGAACATACAAGAGGATGTAAAAGTAACTGTTTTGCACACCTCTGTAACGGACAAATGATTTGATGTACCTAGGTTTGGTCAATGCTTGGGGAACCATACGTAATACAGCCAAATAAGTAGTTGGAATAATACATACCCACCCACATGATTTGGGACCTACCATTTGCTGTTGGGATATAGATTGGTGCCCAAGCTATCCACAAGGGTGGGTCAGCGTAAGAAATGTAAGATACCTTAATTGCATTAATGATTACTACTTATGCCATACTGGATGTGGCAGTTACGAGAGTTCTGAGCGCAAAGGCGTGTACAAAGCAAAATGGCACTGCGAAGCAAAGAGAAGAAGACAGGTTGTTGTTGATGGTTGTTGTTGATGGCACAACAGATACACTCACGCAAGTACCAATTATGGACACAAACAAACTACTAATGTGGAAAGTGACAGGACTAAATAATTATGTTTAGAGGACATGAGTGTGGGCATATATACACAGACATTGGATACAACTGGCCTATTCACAATAAACGCATGTATGGGCGATAGAGGCCAACAAGATAAAGCCCTAATGGAAAGGTCACTTTTATCACAGAGGGTGCAAAATGCCCCTCCATCCTCCCTTCCTTTACTCCATTTGCCAAACTCTAAATCAGGACCTTTGTGTCCATTTTGTGTAATATTAGAATTGTCGTCATTCTGAACGCTGAGCCTGAGCAAAACTGATGCTTATCAAGCATGCTATGTGACAAGTTAAATGAAACAAAATGATTTTCCTTTCAGGCTCAAATAATTAAAATCCTTTAGCAAAAGTCAAAGATGTTTTGATTTTCCCTATACTTAACCATAGGGAGATCTCCACCTTGACTGTGTAGTCTTTCCATTGTAAAGTATAGGGAAAAGTAAAGAAAGTTTATTTAGCTAAAAAAGAAAAAAAATTATAAAACTATGTGTATATTAAATATTAATGTAAATTAATGTATGTAGGTTTTTAAATGTAGAACAACAAATAAGTGCTATAACTCTATTAACTTAATTTTTGATTAAAGCTTTAATTAATTGAACTATATTAAATTAAATAAAAAATATTTTGGTGGTGTTTAAATTAAAAAGAATCTCTCCTAAAGTCAAAAATAAAAGTTTTTATTGTTCATTAATAATTATTAAAAGTGATGTACAGAATCAATTAAAAGTTATTGAGTTACATTAAAATTTCTAAATTGAAAAATTGAAATTGGAATTAAATAATAAAAATGATTAATTGTCAGTAAATATTTACAATACATTATACATATTTATACTTTTAGATACTTTAAATAATTTAATTTTATTTAAATGTAACATAATTTTTATGGGGTTTCATTTTAAGTACCAACCTTCACTATTTTCTATCGGAGTATGTTGCAGTATCAGTTGTTGACTATGTGTGGTGCTGGACTGTGTGGTGTGGTGCTGGACTTACTCCAGCTCTGAACTAGACTAATTTACTACCATTTTGGGTCCACTTTTGACATAGTAATTTTTTTTGTTTTTTTTGTCCTCATTGTGCAATAAACAGGTTGAGATAAGATGATAGGATTTTTTGAAGTTGGGGGACCGCCGATCTCAAATTGTGCTGCCCTGGCCCTGTCCCCGGACATACACCTCCGTTAGGGGGGTTTAGTGTATGTGGGGTATCCTGCCGGCCTCTCGGCCCCCCTTCCGCAACTTTTCTCACTCAACCAATTAGGAGTAATACCTGCGCCAGCAGATCCCACTTGCTGTTTTGCTTAATCATTGGACTTTTCAATTTACCTGAGCATTACTGTTCCGCTTTTTGATTTTCCCCATGCTGTTCCCATACATCCCAAAACTCTTGCCACTTGGAACGTACTCCCGCCCGATCTAGTCTATTTGCCCTGCGGACTGATCCAAGCCATCCCGCTAGAGTTGGTGGATTATGGTGAATCCATTTAATGCAAATTTCCCATCTAGCTAATAATATCAAGAGGAAGAGGAAGTTATTCTGCTTTTTACTTAACCTGGGCCTTTCCCTACTGTCATTACCACTTCTTACCCCAAACATGACTAGCTCCAGGCTTACCTCTATTTCCTGGTGTAGAACTTGTGAGAGAATCTTACCCACATCTTTCCAGACGTCCTGTAGTTGGGGGCACCGCTGAAACATGTGGATATCGTCAGCTCTCTCCACCCCACATTTAGGACATTTTTTCGCCTCTCCTCTTCTTAACTTGGAAATTGGATTGGTAGATATCTGGTCAGAAAAGGGAGCAAAATCTCCAAAATTCACCTTTAAGAATACAAAACTAGGCCATTCGTCAAGAATCGATTACTTTTTAGTAGATAAGACACTATGTAACAACGTAAAAAGGGTGGAACATCTCCTGGCACACCTCCCTGACCACTCAGCGGTCCAGATGGAGGTATGCCTCCAGAAGCCACAGCGCAAAAACAGATGGACCTTGGAAAGAACCCTGCTTCTTGACCCTAAAATAGTTGAAAGCCTGAGAACTGAAACCAATTCCTTTTTCTTAACAAACACAAATGAGACTTCATGGCAGGTTCGATGGGATGCTTACAAGGCTGTAACGAGGAGGATACTAACTAGTGCAGCTGCTTTTAGGCATAAGGCTTCCAAGAATAAGATTAGTAATTTGGAAAAAGGAATTCAAGGCCTAGAAACAAGATCGGAAGAGGAGAGTACGGCACAAAGAAGGGATAAATTAAAACTGGAAATGAATGAAATGAAGGAAGAGCTCTCCAATATACTAGAAGCTCTAATCAAGGAAAAGTGGGAGGCAAGTAAACTTGTGCACTACCAATATGGGGAGGGCTGTGGTAAATTATTAGATGAAGACAGAGCAAAGCAGCAACAAGATTTTATGTATCCAGGAGGAAAACCATGCAGAAGCCAGTCTAGATGAAACGGCGATTGGGAGGGCATTTAAAAGCTTTTTTAAGAACCTGTATACAGAGGATAGACGGGCTAGTGAACAACAAATAGCAGAGTATCTCAAGACCGGGATAAAACAGACCCTATCAGGAAAACATAGAGGGGAATTCAACTCCAAAATTACAGAGGAAGAAGTAATGGGAGTGGTAAAAGATTTAAAAACAGCAAAAGCAGCAGGCCCAGATGCATTGCCAAATGAGCTATACAGATCTCTGAAATGCACGGAAAAGCCTCCCGTTATCTCTCCTGTGCCGCTCAAACATAGTGAAGATGATGATACTCCCAAAATTCACCTATATTTTTAATTCTATTCCTCTAGATTTTAGAAGAGAGTGGTTTAATAAAATACAGGGAGACATCAGCAGTTTTATTTGGGCAACAAGAGGAGTCAGTATTGCTTTGAAGAAGATTAGGAGGAAGAAGGAACATGGCGGGATTGCCAGACCGGATTTGTTGCTATACTACAGGGCTTTTCATTTTAAGAACTTTAGAGTGTTATTTAAAGAGCATAAGTTATACCCACCTTACTTGCAAGCTATGGCTACTTTTGAAGGAAGTTACTTTCTATACAAATTTGGGCACCCAATTTTTTTTAAAAAGGTGAAATTAAAGATATAAGGGTCCGCCGCTAAACTATGGTATTACACCAGACGGCTATGGGAAATCCCATACTACAGTGAGAATGCCCTAATCAGGAACACCAGAATGTCTAGTAGATGCATTATCAACTCCCTTGAGAGCTGGAGGGGTAACAAGATAGGGGCAGCTAATAAGTGAGAATTCAATACTCTGTTGGGACCAACTCTCGTTAGTGACTAATGGGACACTTTCCAAATTTAAATTTTATCAACTGTTGAGCTGGACAAAGACTCTAGGGAAGGAAGACACAGGAAATCGAGAGGCAAAAATACAAGGAGACGCAATGAAGAAAGAAGTAGCACAGTGGTACTGTTCGCTCATAACAGCAGGAGAGGAGGAATTCAGCCTACCCATAGAGATCTGGGGGAAAGACCTGCCGATGCTGGATGCTCAGAATCTATGGCAAGCATCACTGTCTACATGCTGGCACATAATTAAGTCTGCACCTATCAGGAAAAATCATTTGTTCACACTACATAGGGTGTACTGACATAGTAACTTTACTGCTAAGTAGAAACTACTATGTGTGAGGGTCTCTTAATAGAAAAGACAGGTGAGGTGGAGGTTGAGGTTGAGATTTACACTCGCAGATTTGTGAATAGCATTTTGTAGTACTTTAGTAGTACTACTGTACTACTGTGGAACCACTACAGTTTAGGAATAGGCCCCAGTGATTTTTCGGGAAACAATGAAACATAACTCATATCAACACAATTACTACATGCCTTTGCACATATTTACTTCCAGAAATTTGCAATTGGTAATTTGACATATATTTTGCATTTTGTGATGTGATTATTAGGGGTAAGAAATTCTGCAGAGATAGATATAACTTCTTCAGTTGTGGAATTGCGCACGTTGCGCTGCTCATGCTGATTTTTAGTGCCAGGAGCTTGGTCCACACGAACAGCACCACACTGCTTCTTTCTTAGCAAGAATGGTAGCGACCTCCCGTGACCGCCCGCTTTGAGTAGTCTCACCGGTAGACGTTTTAGCTCTCATTTTTCTCGCTTGCCAACTTAACGTTGGTGTGCTGCGCATGATAAAAAAAACTACGCCACACAGCAGTTGTCTAAGTTTTTCCAGAACTTTGCACTCCAAGCAGATCACAGAAGGGGAAAAACTATGCTGGCGGAACGGAGTTTATCACCCACCCCTAGCGGTTATACCTTGTCTCTGATGAAGTAAAATGGAATCTCGTAAGCATTTTTATTTTGAAACTTGTGATGCTCTGAAACTATTTTTGTCAGTTTTCAAATATTAGTTAATGAAGAGATGGGGGGGGATTTAACCTGACATAGAATTGAGGATTATGAAATGGTGAATTTTGGATCTTTAAAATAGTTGGTGAATAAAGTTTTGAAAAAGTATTGGATTCTCTGTAAAGTGGTATATAGAGTCTGCTTTTTTGGAAAGATTAATGTGATGGTGGAACTAGAAGAGAAAATTTGCAGTTTTTGGAAGGATATTCATAATCTATTAGCTTGTGAGGAGATTTTATTAATCCCTGAAGAAGCAGCAGTTCACTTTAACCAATTATTGCATGCGATATGAACGATGAACTTGCAAAATGAAAATGAAGAATTAATGAAATTGAAAGTGTATTGATATATTCAAGAATTAAATCAAACTATTCTTTAATTTTAAAAAGGTGTTATTATGTTTTTCTTTTTTGGACTCTCCAACAATTTGTAGCATTTATTGTTACAGTGGTTCATGAAATGTTGGCAGTAGGGTTGTTGTTCTAGGGTTTTGTCCAGTAGCGGCCCGTAGTGGGAGTGATGCCGGGCGGTGACGTG
The DNA here is from genome assembly GCA_963921515.1 of Calotriton arnoldi. Taxonomy (NCBI): domain Eukaryota; kingdom Metazoa; phylum Chordata; class Amphibia; order Caudata; family Salamandridae; genus Calotriton; species Calotriton arnoldi. The sequence goes on from CAWUFW010016877.1 coordinate 54,060, forward strand.
GGGCGATGCAGCGCGCACAAAGAAATTCATTTTATTTATTTATATGTTTACTTACCTCTATTCGGCCGTATTCCGTACTTTACTACCCCCACCCTGCCCCGCCCCCGCCCCACGTAACCGCCCAGCAGCACTCCCACCACGGGCCGCTACTGGTTTTTTCAGCCCTATGGTTGAGTCTAGCAGGGCTGATAGTACTCAAAGCCTCTTGGTTTTGACATATCTTTAGCAGATTCAATGAAAACAAGCATATTTAAAATGAATAATATATGAAGAATAATGAATGCCCATGAATACATTGTGTGCTTTGGTTTATTTTGTTCCCATCACAAGTGCATGATTTGTACTTCCAATGCAGAAGTTATTATATTGAAGTCGCTGAAAGTTCAATTTGTAGAGCATGCAAAGGTTTTAATTAGGCATGTGGTAGAAGATCTTTGACATACTTACTTCTGTTTCTTTTCACACACTCCTGTGCCTCAGCGAAGGTATCACTAGGTTAAAGTTACACAGCATTCTTACTTTGCAGTGATCGAAAGGAAAAGCGAACACTGATATATTCATGTTAGAACAATAATCCGAAGTTTTTCAAAAGACATTGTGTGACTTTATAGTGTTTTTGTTTAAACAAATAATTAAATATGTATAGACTTCAAAACAGAAGCTGCAAGACAGACTTCTTCTAACGATCTGCAATACATTTTAAGGCATTAAGAGGGAGGATCATTTGGTAATGAGAAGGAAGTCATCTAGGGCCACATGTATCAACATTAGGAATAGCGGTTAACTAATTGCGATTTTCTGAGAACCGCAATTAGTTTATCGCTATTCCTAATGCATGAACCTCCAAGAGTTTCATTTAGCAATTCCTACAGGGTCGCAAACAGACCACCAAATCCTTGATTGCTTTTAAATAAAGAAATCATTTTTTTTAATGCAAAAGATTTATTTTTATTTTTTAAGAGCAGGCAGTGGTCTGAAAAAATGTTTGTGCTACCATTCAAAAAGGAAAACCCCTTCCCATTTGCAAATGGTTACCACCAACTTGAAGTTGGTTGTAAAATGCAAATGTTTTGTGACAGCATTTCGGTTGCAAAACAGTCTTCAATTCTGTTGTGATTCAGTATTAGATAGGGATGCCCTAAACATGCCCACTCCTAACACTGAATCGCAAACCCTATTTGCAATTTGTTAATAGGCTACCGAATTGCAAATAGGGTTTGGTACATAGGAAAAGCCTTTTTTCCCGTCGCAAACGGCCCGATTCTGTCAATTGGGCTTTTGCGACCTTAAAAAAGGTACATACATGTGGCCCCTAGTGATGTAATAAGAATAATCACACCTTACAATTGACAGATCAGTCATTTTTTTCACGTGAAGCTTAATATATCTGCATAGCTTTGTACTAAATTTAGTGGCCATGCCTCCTAAAGAGGTATACTAAGTTAGAGGTACAGTAATACTGATAAGAAACCTCGGGCCTGATGTACGACAGTTTTTAGAGGTCACAAACAGAAATTCGGGCCCTTTGCGACCACTAAGAAGGGTTGTAGCATGTACAAACCTTATTTTGCAAGTCGGTAAACTACTACCGACTCGCAAAATAGGGTTTGCTAGTCGGAAGTAGGAAGGGGCGTGGCAAGGGCATTCCTTCCTAATAGCGAGCAGCAGGGGGATGTATGATTGATTTACCACCAAGTTCCAATTGGTGCTAAGCCTATCAAAAATGGGAAGTGGTCCTCAGGGGACCCCTTCCCCTTTGTGTTAGGCCATAATTGCTGCAACCCAGGGAAGCACACACAGGTGGAAGACGGAACAACCAAACACTCCACTGACCTACAGACATGTCCTTAACTCTTTATCCCACGTCATTGAAAGAGCGACTCTAAGGAAGCGCATCACGTGGATCGCCAGAAGTGGTGACAATGCATGCACGCTAGTTCAGTTCCCTTGCCTTCTATGACAGAAGTAAGTGATTGGTAGGCTGATTGAACATGGTTGGCATGTCAGTGGGGGTGGGGGACGCCAGTAAACTCCGCTATGTGGCGGTTATGGAGTTTTTGTGTAACTCTGTACTCAAAGAGAAGCGCGGAGTGGCAAAAACTCCTCCAGCGGAGTGGAGTTTGCCACCCACCCTAATATTTTAGCAATCCAAAGCTGTGATGCTGAGTCTGGAGTGGTGAAAGACATTTGTCATTTTCAGCTCGGGATGGATGGCACGAGCTAATTGTATGTTTAAAGACTTTGCTGTAAAAATGGCAAAAGGTTTTGTCGCTTCTCATTATATTTGTTAGTTTATATTAGTTTATTCTTAGTCCACACAAATAAATCTATATACACAGCAAATTAGCACATAAAGAGTTTAAAGTTTGAAATAATGACAGAAAATAGGGGACTCATGGAAATTATTAATTTCTAAGAGCACTCTCGGGATATCTGGGATTAAATATTCTATGGTATTCCCGTCTACTTTGTAATTTGAAACTAAGTGACTGAATTACATCTTCAGTAAAATCTTTAAGACACAAATATGATAGGTTTACACAGAACAAAATAGGATGAACATGAACAAACCATTAGATCCCAGCTTAAAAAAAAGGCAATTTCAGCTTTTGGCAAAGCCAGCCAAGTTCCCACGATTCTACTATAACGAACTAGTCAGAACTAATAAGTAATAGTAAGAGTCTACCAATTCAATGATGACCTACGTTGTTAATAGGCAACTTAGTTGCCGAGAATGGAACCTGGCATATGCGCTATAAGTGGATTATAATTTTAAAGCAGACAGACGAACATGTCTGCCTAAAGCTACTGTTGTACCCCATGAGTATGTATAAAGTTATTGAATTGCATAGTTTCTGTGCACCCTCTCGCCGCATACATACTTGCTAGTCCCATTGTGATGTAACATGGAACGTTAGCATGGAATTTAACTGACGTCATGGAATGCTTACTTGATTCCTTCAACAGCTGCTCTCCTGACAGCCACGATTCCTGCTGGCTGCTTGTGGGCCTTTGATATTTAATAAATACTTAAAGTAACTACTTAATTCGTAAGTACTGTTATTTACTGCCGTTACTTCAGCTACAAACTCATTTCTATGTTATAGCAATCTTTTAAACATAATCTTTATAGTGCACTCATCAAAATTTTGCTAAAATCCAAAAATTAATCCAAGACAAGCAAGAGAGTGAATATGTCCCAATGAATTCACAATTATTGAATTATTTTTTATATCTTTTTGGCCAATGACTGTGAGACAGAATGAGATAGTTGGAAATGCCAATGAAGACTCAGCTATAGACCTTATTTCTAACCCTGGGCAAAGCACTACGCTACGCTCGCGTAGTTTGCGAAGTTTGCGCTACTTCGCACAACGCGAATTGCACGTAGCACAGTGCAAACACGCGTAGCGTAGCGTAGTGCAGCGGTCATTTTTGCTTGCTCGCGGTCCTCAACGTCAAGTTGGCGACCGCGAGCAAGCAAAATGACATCCCGGCGAGACTTTTTCCTCGTTTGCGATCAGCAACATCAAGTTGCCGATCGCGAGCGTGGAAAATAAACCCCGGCGAGATTCTCAACGGGGGAGGTCAGGTTTCTCATTGCGAGTGGTCGCGTATGCTCGCGACCGCTTGCGATGAGAAACTACCAGTCCGCGTTGAGAAAGCTGCCGCTCGAGTAAAAATCTACTCGAGCGGCAGTAAAGACAGCTCGCACTGTGCAAGATGCCGTTTTCAATGATTGCACAGTGCGGACAAGCATCCGGCACTGTGCAATCATTGCGAACAGTGCACTACGCAGTTCGCGTAGTGCTACGCGTAGCTCGCGTAGTGCGAACTGCACTTTGCGTAGCTTCGCGTAGCGCTACTTCGCGAACTACGCCCAGGCTTACTTATTTCCCACTTGAAACAATCATCAGCTCTAGAGTAATAATTTCAATGTGTTCCATCTTAGCTTTACTAACTACAGGATTTCAGGTTTGTGCATCAGAGGAGAGTTCTTGTTACTTAATAAGGCAGTCCATAATAAATTAAAACTACCTAGAAGTAAGAAATCTTTGTATTCCTTAACCAAAGCAAAGTAAGTTGTCTTAAGTGACCTTAAATGAGGTTCCGTCAAACATCATTACCTAGCTTTCAGATGCTTAGATCTTCAGAATCTTTTAGAAGACATAGATATACATTTGCTCAATTCTTTGAAGCTCTCTAGCTTTATGATTTATAAGAAGTGGATTATATGCATACTTCAGTGCAGAGTCTCTGTAAGAATTCACATATGGAGAACATGTTTATACTGGACTCCCACTAGCCGAGGTACATGCAAAAGATATAGGGAGCCAGTACACATCCATCTTTCTCAGATGCCAGAGAAAGTTGGGTTAATGTAGCTCTGGTGGACAAAATGTTAGATTTCAGGCAGTGACCAAGTTTTAGAATGACATTTGCTTATAATTGCTATTAAACTGTAAGGGAACATAAAAGGAAAGAAAAAGTTTTGTATTTAAGTGAAATGTGAAAAGACTGAACTTAAAGCAGCCCTATGTTATATAATTCTATTAAAATACAAGATTTCAAGATATAATCATATGCTTGGCTCTCGTTGTACTCTCAAGAATCGCTAATCTTTTCTATGAAGCACATCTAAACAATTATGCACATAGATTGCAATTACAACACTCCTAAGATGGTGGTTAGTAATTGTATACAAAGAGGCTAATAGTGCCAGCAGAGGATGTTGTTCACCTTAGTGCAAATCTTTTTTAACTTAAAATAACTTAACATGATGTCCTGTATAGACAACCTTCATTATTCATTACAGGTCACAAGTACAATTTTACAAAATACCTAAAGCTGAGCCACCATTGTCTTAGCAGGTGTCAGGATGGGATGCATTATTTTTATAATATGACCACCAATTTTACATTTTAACAGATTACTGTTGTTGCTGTAATGTGCGTGTTAAAGGTGGAGTCTGTCATATAAACCTGTGGGTGTGGAAAACCCCTAAAATTGTACACCCCAAAAAGACACCTCAACGACACACCGATGGGTGGATGAATCGGGGAGGGTGGTAAACCTCAATTTGAGGAGGCAATGTGCCCTCAAGATAAGGCACCACACAGCAGATCATAATGTATTCAATCAAGCAAGGACAGACTCAATAAGTGAGTTCGAGGGCAGAATTATAAAATTACAATATAGAACAGGTAAATACAGATGCATAAAGTAATTGCCATGAAGGCTTTCACTAATAAAGCAATACAAAGAAATAGGCAGAATTGTTCCCAAATGAGTAGCAAAATCAATACCAAATCGGACAGCAGCCCTAGTAACAAAGTAAGTCATCAAGAGTTTTCTGACTCACTCCCAAATGTGAGGACTTATATAGGAAATCTTGTCATAGACTAACATTGAAAGCGCAAATTCATCATAGTGTGTGCAATAACAATACAATTTTGACAAATCAGAGTAGAGAAATAATAAGCATCACACCGCCTTGCCACCTAATCACTATCCCGCTACATGAATATTGATTTAGCTAGAGGGTCTAAAGTCTTCCAGAGATGGCAGAACAATCCTAGTTACAAAAACAATTATTATTGTGAATCAACGTAATTCAGCAGGTTGTGGAAGAGACCTTGAGCTATAGAAACATTACTGAGCCCATGTTGGAATTGATTTCTTCGAGAATAGCAAGAACAATGCCATTCAGAAATAAACAGATATGGCTCTCCTTAACTGTGTGCAGCAGAAATAATAAACAGTGAAGGTGCAAAATGAGACATCCATTTGGAACATGATGGCGTCAAGGCCAACACTGAGGCTTGGTTAGCATCAGCCAGGTAAAAGGCACTTTAACAGGTCATAGTAAAATTGTTTCTAAAGCAATAACATCAGATAAGTGTACACATCTAAATTCAAGCGTAGAACCATATTCTATACATTGTTAATACTGTGCAAGAAACCTCCCAATAACTACCACAGATTACTGCAGTAACTGCTGTTGATGTATTGGGCTCGTTATAGGAGGAATCTGTCATAATCTCTGCTTTCTGCAATTTACTACAGTTCCAGAATGTAATATGCATCCAATAATTTGTTTGCCAAGAGAGATCAACACAATAAATGTGCATGTTGAAATGTTTCAGTGAGAAAAAAATGTAATACCCAAGTTCTAAGAGGCCATTACATAACATCGGGGAAACCTGAAAATAGCCTGAAGGACCTGGGAAAGTTCCAATACGTAACAACAGTGGTCCAATCGGAAAGATCCTCCAAACGGATAATGTTAAATTAAATAACATATCCTCATTACTTTTAAATATCTCCTATTCATCTAACTTGAGAATGTGGTTGAATACTGTTTCTGAAAATAGGGGGGTGTCATATAACTTTATATATTTTACATCACACACAAGAAAAACACACTTAAATGTATTATATACACATATGGTTGCTCCAAGAAGATATGTGAGAGGGCTCTCAGTAAAAATGCTCATGTGTGGAATTTAAACAAAGAAAGAGAAAGGAAATAGACCTCATTAAAGAAGGGTAATCGTATCATTCATAATTGCCCCTTTGTCGAACCACTATACAGTCCAGACTATACAGAACGTTGACATTTTTACCCAGCAAGGGGTAGGGGGATAGCCAATCTAAGCCTCAAAAGCAGGTCTTCATCAGGAGTGGGTAAGCGTTTTGATGGGAAGCAACCTGGAAACCTCTGGTGGAGAGTCTGTGGAGTTAATCATATAAATGATGAAGGCCAACTGACTCCTCATCGGCAAGGGATTTAATGTAGCCCTTAAATCAAGTCAAAGCTGCCGGCCTTGAAGAAAGAGTTAAATATAGGTCCATGCTAATTGACATGGTTGAATTTTAATCATTAGTAGTGTAGAAGGAGGCCTCTTAATTATTTTGCCCATTCGGGCTCTCCATCTGCAACAAAGTATCTCTTTGAATGACAATAGTGCAGCTCTAAGAGGGACCTTAGGTCAGAACTGTTTGTATTCCTTTTTTGATGAGGAGGTATGATTCATAAGGCTGGGTCCAAACTGAGCTACCACAGTGAGCAAAAGAACGAGGGGCTGGTGTGCTACCCCAAGCTATTGCCAGTGGTTAGATGTATTGCAAGCAAACTCCCATCAACACTTGTGTGTTTGAGGTTCTTAGGGAAATAGCACTTTTTTCGTATGTAGTTTTAGATGCATGTGGAAATTTCAGGGAGAAACTAGGCTACTGGGTTGCGTTTAACATTTATATGGATCCTTTTCATCAACAGTTAATGTCCCGCAACTATGCAAATGAAACTCAAGTGGTGCTCAGATTAACCTGCTCTGACCAGGACATTCACCAGCATACACATGCCTATGAACCAAACCAGTTTTATTTCACTGATATGACAAAATTCCTTTTGCTGATTTTTCTCTCTGACAAGATTAAGGTTATAGTGCTAACAACTGGCTCCAACATGATAGCTAATATGAAAATAAATTCAATAGTATAGACTTTAAAATTTTAGTTTAAGATGTTAATAATTAAAAGCACATTGTCAAAAAATACTAAAATCATAATTGGCTTGAGAAATCTTTACCAACAGTTTCTGTTAATTTGAAACTCTAGCATTTACAAATATCTAGACCATTGCCAGGCCATGATCTACTTCTCGCCACCATGCACAGATTCCGCTCACTAGAAGTATACCCCAGACTGTTAAACTCTAACTCCACTTATTCTCCCTAATCTGTATGTTTACTATATATCTCTCCACTATGCTTTATGAATGAAATACCAAGTTGCAACCATAGTTTTTAAATTTTCTCACTCAGACCATGGATAAGTCAGGAGTCATATGTTTGTTATTACTCCTACCTAGTACACCATACTTATATCAGCATGAGAAAGATAAAGATAACATTTTTCTACAAGGTTTTCCCACCTTTTCAACCTCCCTCAATTACTTATTAAGCCATCTATGTTCTTACATCTATTAAGTGGCACATGTTTAGTCATCAGAAAGGAAAAGCACTCTTTGAGTCAGAGGAAATATAAGTAAAACTAATCAAGATGTTATTACAAAGCAGATGACAGGTAATTTTCCTGTTTAATATATAAGTCTGAAACTTCCTAGAAGAGGAATTGAGAGAGTAAGAATGTGATGCTAACTTTATTTTAAAGTGATTCCCATTCTGATAAGGTTTCCTCTTTCAACTTCAAGCAGAACTGGTCCTGTACGAGATACAGTAAATTGAGGATTGCACCAGTGATAAGTAATGAATGTCATGAAAAAGGACAGATGGTGCTTAATTTATTATCATCTACTAGTTGAGCTGAAGATGGGAACTAAGGATTATATCTGAATAGGTAGGATTGTGAAAACTGGAAACTAGTGGAGAAACAGCAGGCTTTATTCTTGAAAAAATAAGAAAGATACAGGTGGTAATCTCGGCCTCTGCCTGAACATATTTTTTCCTATTCAGAAGAATTAACAGGAATACATCTAGAAGCTGCTCCAGGTGCAGATTTCCAAGTGTCTTCCTGGAATGTCATGTGACTTTCTATGCAGGCTCCTATTTCTGCTATACAAAGTTCTCAATAGCAGAGAGCTCTACACGGGAAATAGTGTGCCCTGTTCAAATGCCACAGGGAAAATATGTTTCCCAATGGAGAAAGACCTTCTCCCCTACCTACCCCAAATGTGAGAAGATTAGTGCCCCATACAAGCTAGGAAGGGGAGTTGCTTCAGCCCTTGTGTGGAGTAAATTCTGACCCTTTCTAGGGTGGGAAAGGAATGGATCAGAGATTGGGAATGCCCAGAAACCTGCAGGTTTGTGGGCATTGCTAAATGTCTGAGGCGATCCATGCCTTGGAATGCCTATTTGACATCCCTTACATGTAATTTATGGCTGGGAAGATGTCTGCACTTGACACAAAGATCTACAACCCCTTAAATGGATTTATACCTGCATTGAATCATTTTGTGAATGAATGTCTGGAAGGAGTAAAAAAAAGTTACATTTGACAGTAAACAAATATCTGTAAAGTTATACTGGGTTTGGTGAAGGTAGAAGTACTGTGTCCGTATGTTAACAGTAATATAATTAGCGCTCCAGGGCTCTATTACCAGAGTACTCCAGGGTGCAAGGGGCATTTGCGCCTGCTTTGCACACCCTCCGGGCACTTTGGTATTACAGAAGGGGCCCTTGATGCATGTGTGTCCCCTTCTGTAATATCGATAGTGCTGGCACACATAAAGCGCCAGCGCTATCATTAGAAGGCGTTCCCTCATTTAACAGGGAGCGTGACCCCATGCAAATGAGGCAATCCCTTTGCCTCTGCGCCCACACCATATTACAGATGCAGGAGCAGAGTCAAAGAAGCCGTCAGGAGGCTTACTGACAGTGCGCCACCTAAAAGGTGGCACACTGTCAGTGCGCCCCCTGATAGCAGCCCTCTGGAGAGTGGGAAAGGGGGTGCCATGGACACCCCAGACATCTCCTTGCAGGCGTGTGCAGTCACTCACTGCACTTGCCTGCAAGGGGATCTCTAATTCACTTTGAAGTGCAGGCGAGTTGCCACCTGCACTGTGAAACACAGAGCGGCTTCAAAGCAGCTGCTCTGTTTTTCACCTGAATGTGCTGCCCCCAGGGAAGCACAGGTACCCGGCTGCCCTGGGGGCAGTGCATTCACTATAATGCAGCGCATTTTCCTGGTTAGGACTGGGGGCACCTTTTGAAAGGTGCAACCTGCGCTAACCAGGACTATGCGCTGCATACCGTAATACAAAAACAACAATTGATGGACAGAATGCAGAACAATGTCATACATTCACCCCAGTACAGAGATCTGGGCCTAAATCCATCGTTTTTTTGCTCACCATGCCATTCCAGTTTGAACCCAGCCATATGCAAATCAGTCTTGACCCTATGCCCCATGGGAACAGTCCAGCTCGAACTGCCAAGCCAGGTCCTCCCTGGACTGGAAACAAGCATACTAGGACCGGTTTCGGGCTTTCAGCCCTCATCAGCCAGGATAGCTTGATTCCAGTGGCATGGGGAGCACGGGACTCACGTCTGAGCATACCCGTCCCACTCGGGGTGACAAATGCAAAAAGAACAATTGATGCACTGATTTCTGAACAATGTCATACATTCACCCCAGTACAGAGTTCTGGGCCTAAATCCATTGTTTTTTTGCTCCCAATGCCATTCCACTTTGCCACTGGATTCAAGCAAGCCTGGCTGATGACGGCTGGAATGCCAGAAACCGGTCCTAGGATGCTTGTTTCCGGTCCAGGGAAGACATGGCTTGGCAGTTCGGGCTGGACTGTTCCCATGAGGCACAGGGTCAGACTGATTTGCATATGGCCATGTCTGAACTGGGGTGGTGGAGTGAGCTAAAGAATGATGATGGATTAAACCCAGATCAGTTGACTGGGGGTGAGTGTTTGATTGGCTCAAACGTTCCGTCCATCATCCCCTTTTGTATCGCATACCGTAATACGGCACCAGTTTTCTGGATTTTTAAATTTTGAGACCATGGCTGGATGCAATTAATATAATTACATTTGCTGCATTTTAAAAATATAAATATGTGTTAATGTGATATGATGCTTTACATGATGTTCATGCAGTAATGAGGACAATGGGCTTTTTAGATGTGGCCGAATGAGTGTGCTATGAATGTGGATGGTGAGAATAGATAGTGATGAATGTGAATTTGTGGAAATAAAAGGCTGGAATTTTTTTATCATACATTTATCGATAAGATGCATTATGCAAGTTTGTATTTGAAATAAATGAATTGTGATGAAAAGTAAACAATATATATCATCTTGAGAACATGATTGTGTAAAAATAAGAGGATGTTCCAGGTATGTTTTTCTGTCCGTTTGCTAATAGTTTTCCTGAAGAGCGAGGGATGAGTTAAAAGAGTAAAGGTATTTATGGTCCACACTCAATGAATACAGGTCAAAGGTTGAATGCTCACTTAAAGTAGATTATAATACCCCCTTGTTTTTCTAGAAATGTTGGATTCCCCTCATGGAACCATATGCCCTTATAATGCCTCAGCGTGAACCAGACAATGGTACCTTTGTAGGGGTACACGAAATTCACACAAAAATAACTGAAATTAAGAGAAACTGCAATCCAGCATTCGTTTTTTATTTTTTTTACATATCACGTTAGCTTTTGGATGAACTGTTCTACATAATAGTGCAAAGTTATGCCTGAGGTAAAAAACAACTGCTCAAGTTCTGGTCATCTAAATAGTTCTCCTGCTTTCGTAGCAAGATGTTTACCTGAAATGAAGTTCAATTACAGGATGTGACATAATGGCATGATTTCAGGCATTTCACTTAACACGTGTAACATGAAATGGTGGAAAATACACAATATTATGCTGGCGGAACCAGAATTTCACTAGAAACTAGTTTTACGCTGATATGTGTGGACTGAAGTATGTTTAACATTGCATTATCGACTCAACATTGTCTGCATAGATTTATGCATCAACCAGACATGTGTCTTGGGTAAAATGTGAGGTCATAAGTAGGGGTGGGCTTAACTCATGTTATTTCATGTAGCGTACTCATGCTGAATTACCTTAAAATTTGGGCGAGATAAAGCAAAATTATGTTGATGGAAATGACACTTTTTGCGGGGTCATCCCGCAAACATTTTGCTTTCCTCCTCCATTTTTTCTGACCTTGTTTTTGTTGATTTTAAGACTCTGTGCACTGTACCACTGCTAACCAGTACTAAAGTGCTTGTGCTCTCTTCTTAAAACATGGTCTGATTGACATATACTTCGTTGCCTTATTTAACTTTGCTCGTCCGTCCCTTGTTAAGTGATATGCCATATACCTAGGGACTGTAAATGAAATGCTACCAGTGGGCCTACAGCACTGATTGTGCCACCCACCTAAGTAAACTTGTTCCAGGCCTGCCATTGCAGCCTGAATGCAGTGTTACACTGCCATCCTTACCAGGCATTTAAAATCCCTTGCTAAGTCTTACACTCCCCTTTTATTACATATATGTCACCTCTAAGGTAGGCCCTAGGTAGCCCACAGGGCAGAGTGCTATGTAATTAAAAGGTTTAACATGTGATTTTAAGTTTTACATGTCCTGGTATTGAAAAACCCAGAAATTCGTTTTTCACCATTGTGATGTCTTCCCCTCTCATAGGATAACATTGGAAATTCCTTATTACATTTAATAAGTTGTAATTCCTGATTGAGAGGAGGTAGATTTGTCATGTTTAGTACCTATGGAATTGTAATGATAAATCCTCTTTAATGGCAAAGTCGGATTTATTGTTACAATTTTGAAAATGGCACTTTTAGAAAGTTAACATCAAACCACAACACGAATGCCAGTACTGATATCAATTCTACATTTTATTCACATACCATGATCACACACCTCAATTGTCATGACCATAAATCAATTTATTCATGTTTTACTTTTTTTTAAATATGTTATTCATAAACTTGGAAAAGCACTTTTTAGAACTTTTTAATACATAGGGACATTACTGATACAATATTTACAACAACAAAAACCAAATCAGTACACAAAACAAATATCACATTAAATACAGACATTACAAGACCACTTTAAAGCTCAGGTTCTGTTTAAATGAAATCTTGTTTAGAAACAAAAAATGCCCTTGGAACTTGCGTTCTGGCGCAATAATTCAATTTATTCCTCCTAGGGCTACAACCAAAAATTGTCCCTACTAAGCTCATAGAAACAAATCACAAATCTTTGTAAGTTCAGTTGGTAATGAGCTTCAGTGGTGCCGCGTATCTAGTACACTTGTTTGGTGGATAGAAAACAGTTGGCGCATTTCAAACCCTCCTGTATGTCTTTTAGGGTTCTCCTCAGGACTCAGAACTCTAGTGAGCTCTTGTCTCCAATACTTGTAATTTTAATACAAATTTGACCTTCAGTTCACCACAATATCAAATTGGGAAATCCTTCCCAGATAATAGAGCCACGAGGGTCCAAAGCCTTCTCTTGCTCTATTGCAAAAATACCTTGTCTGCTCTGCGTTAGTTTCTTTTGGTCGAGACGTTCATCCTCTGCGAGACGACTACAGCAGTAGGATGAATGTAGGATGAATGTATTAAATTTACAAGTATTGGAGTGCAGTGGAAGCACACAATGGGTGCGCCAATGTTGCTGATGCACAAAATCCAGCGCATCTGCAACCAACTTCACCTGAACCACACCCAGTGCCAGAAACCATGGTCCTTCCCTCCCACTGCTACCATGCTGCGATCCTCTGTGCCCTTACAACCACACAACACTGAGGTAGCATTTTCTTTTGCTTCCTGAAAGTTTTCATGTACTTATCCACGCCCAGCACTCACCACACCGAAAGCAACCAATACCTCACTCTCTCACACTCTCAGAGTCCTGCAACAACTCACACAACACTCCACACTCACATGCTCCTCAACACCTGCTGACTCACCAAATGTCATGATCATGGCAGGAGGCTTTAGGGTCTTGGATAGGCATGTAACGCGTGCTACTGGTGCAGTTCCTTGTGGAAAGATTCATGGTGACTTTATGAGGAATTAGTACTGGTTACATTGTCATTGAATGAAATGCCTGCAAACTGAGCTCTGATATAAAGGAAGCACCCAGGTATAAGGTACCGCTATACCATCAGATCTGGTTGCCCGTCTTCTTTGTTATGTGTTTAATATTTTCTACTTGTCTTTGTTTCTTACGTGTTGCTCTGGCAGGCGGGTGTGGGCTGTTTTGACTTTGGGGACTACATGACCCACCAATCCACGAGCTGTGGCCATCTTGGGAGGGGCTACTGTGTAAATAGATCCCTGCTCTATACTGCAGGCTCGCCTTTCCTCAGCCCTCACCTGATGCAGTCACAGTGGGCTTCCTGATTGCTACGCGGCTCTGGGCGTGGTTTACCATTAACTGTGAACCAAGGACTTGACTGTCATGGTGCTCGGTGGAAGCTGAGCACGCACATTCCCTCAGTACATGCTGCTCCAGCAAGAAGTAAGAGTTTGAATGGATCTTTTCAGTTAGGTGTGCATTGGTGATGCACATTGAAGGTGTGCACAAAGATGACGTGCTAATGTTGCAAAAACCTTTGATTATCAAGCTCATGAACCTAACAAATGGAGAAAAGTGCGAGTGCGCAACAATGGTCATCTTTTAGACAATACTGTAGCATGCTAGGCTGAGTCTCCACCAGAGACAATTTATAAAAACTGCATTGGTGATGTGTGTATGTTAACCTCTGTGATAATTGCCTGAGTAGGAAACAGATCAAAAGACTATTGCCCTGAACTGAGCATAAACGTGCTGTATGTTCCTTGCAAAAGAGCACATTGGCAGCGTATAGCAAAACACAAACTACTGTGCATGTAGCATGTGTAATTAACAGTGTGCTGCTCACGTCTATTAAAGACAATCTAGAAGAGAAACCCTCACAGCGTTTACAGAGCTGTATTGTGGTAGGTATTTGTGATTATACTCCACAGATCTGTGATACTGTACTACTATGACATGGCCTCTGTAGAGATTAATAGCTATTATCCTTCCTTTCTTTAACCCCTTTGCTGCCAGGCTCTCCCCCCCCCTTTTGCCAAGCCCTTTGTTGCCTATTTGAGATAGTTTGCGCTTAGGCTCCCATACCTTTCTATCCACATAAGGTATCCAGGACAAATTTGTGTCCTTTTCTTCCAACATCCTGAGGATTTCAAGGTACCTAGGGTTTGTGGATTCCCCTGGAGGGGACTGAGAAATTAGGCAAAATACAGCAAAATTTTGTTTTTGGGGGGAAAAAAGTGAAAAAGAAGTGCTGCAGAAGACAGCATCTGGTTCTATCCCTGCAAATGGTATCAATGAAGGGTTTGTGGTGCTAACATTACCATCTTTCCAGCCTTCAGGAACAGGCAGACATTTGTCAGAAAACAAAACATTTCTACACAGTTTTGGCATTTTACTGGGACATTGCCTATTTTTTGTGCTTCAACCTTCTTCCAGTTAGTGGTAGAAATGGTGTGAAACCACTAATATATCCCAGAAAGCTATACATTTCTAAATAGAGACAAAATTCTGAATTCAGCAACGGGTTCTTTGTGTAGATCATTCAAGGATTTCCTATAGAAAGTAACAATTGAAAGAAAAAAAGTATTGAAATTGAGTTGAAAAAACAGCCATTTGTGCCTACATTTTCACCTGTAATGTCTTCTATATATGCTAGATTTTTTAAAGCAATATACCATTACGGCCCTGGGACCCTTCGGGTTGTGGGGATATATCGAGATTGTAGGTTCACCTACAACCCGAGGTACCCAGAGCCACTAACTCAGCTGCACCTTGCAATGGTTTTTAATTGTGTACCTGCTATACAGAAATTCATATGGTGAAATATAAAGAGTGAAAAATAGGTATCACAAAAACCTATATATTTCAAAAACTGGAACAATATATGGAGTTTAGAAGCAGTGTTATTTGCACTTCTCTGATTTTGTGGGTAGCCATACTAGCATGTGAATTAGGGGGCATTTTTCAAAATGTCTTATTTTTTACACACTGTCTTACATTTGGAAGGCAGAAATGCATAGAAAGACAACTGGTAATAACACTTGTTCTACTATTCTGTATTTCCCTAAGTCTCCTGATAAAAACAATACCTCACTTGTGTGTGTACGCCTACTGCCCATGACAGGAAATGGGTCAAAACTCAACATGGACATATCACATTTTTCCACTGAAAACTGACCCTTTTTTTGCAATGTGCCTAGCTGTGGATTTTGAGCCCTAGCTCTGCCGGCACACAGAGAAACGTAGAAAACCTGTACATTTTTAAAACTAGACACCCAGGGAAATCCAGGATGGGGTGACCTGTGTGGCTCTCACCAGGTTCTGTTACCCACAATCCCTTGCAAACCTCAAAATTTGTAAAAATAAAAAACATTTTCTTCACATTTCTGTGATGGAAAGTTCTGGAATCTATGGGAAGCCACAAACTTCCACCCACCCAGCATTTTCCCAAGTCTGCCCATAAAAATGGTACCTCACTTATGTGGGAAGACCTAGTGCCCTTGACAGGAAACGGCCCAAAACACAATGTAGACACATCACATTTCTCCACAGAAAACTGACCCTTTTTTTTGCAAAGTGCCTACCTGTGGATTTTAGGCCCTATCTCAGCCAGCACCTAAGGAAACCTAGCAAACCAGTACATTTTTAAAAACTAGACACGCAGGGAAATCCAGGATGGGGTGACTTGTGTGGCTCTCACCCGGTTCTGTTACCCAGAATCCCTTGCAAACCCAAAACTTTGTTAGAAAAACACATTTTCCTCACATTTCTCTGATGAAAAGTTCTGGAATCTGTGGGGGACCACTAACTTCTACCCACTCAGCATTTCCCCAGGTCTCCCAATAAAAATGGTACCTCACTTGTGTGGGTAGGCCTAGTTCCCGTGACAGGAAACAGCCCAAAATGCAAAATGGACACCACATTTTCCCAGTGAAAACGGACCCTTTTTTTGCAATGTGCCTAGCTATGGATTTTGGACCCTAGCTCAGCCGGTACCTATGGAAACCTAGCAAACCTGTTCATTTTTTAAAACTAGACAAACGGAAATTCAGGATAGGGTGACTTATGTGGCTCTCACCAGGTTCTGTTACCCAGAATCTCTTGCAAACTTCAAACTTTGTCAAAAGAACCATATTTCCCTCATATTTCTGTGATGGAAAGTTCTGGAATCTGCGGGGAGCCACAAACTTCCTCCCACCCAGCATTCCCCCAAGTATCCCAATAAAATGGTATCTCACTTGTGTGGGTAGGCCTTGTGCCCGCGACAGGAAATGGCCCTAAATGCAACGTGGACCCATAACTGTTTCCAGTGAAAACTGACCCTTTTTTCGCAATGGGCCTAGCTGTGGATTTTGGACACTTGCTCAGCAGGAACCTGGGGAAATCTAGTAACCCTGTACATTTTTTAAAGCTAGACACCTCTGGAAATCCAGGATGGAGTGACTTGTGTGGCTCTCACCAGGTTCTGTTACCCAGAATCCCTTGCAAACCTCAAACTTTGCAGAAAAAAACCCACAATTTCCTCACATATCTGTGATGGAAAGTTCTGGAATCTGCAGGAAGCCACAAAATTCCAACAACCCAGCATTCCGACAAGTCTCCTGCTGAAAATGGGACCTAACTTGTGTGGTTAGACCTAGTGCCTGCGACAGGAAATGGCCCAAAAAGTACTGTGGAGACTTCAAAATTATCAATCACAAAAAGACATGGTTTTGTGAGGGAGTCATCTGTGTTTTTTGTCCTGGGCCTTGCAGCCATCTAGGGAAACCTACCAAACCTAGACATTTCTGAAAAGTAGATACCTGGTCTTCCCCCAGATCTCCTGATAAAAATGGTACCTCACTTGTATGGGTGGGGCCCAAAACGTATTGTGGGGACATCAAAATTATCTATAAACCTCCCTGGACTCTCCTGGGTGTCTATTTTTCAGAACTGTTTGTGTTTGGTAGGTTTTCCTGGATGGCTTCCGAATCCGGGACCAAAAACGCAGGTAGTTTTGTGATCGATAATTATTGATGCCTCTACAATACGTTTTGGGCCTCTCCCTGTCGCAGGCCCTTGGCCCACCCACAAAAGTGAGGTAGCATTTTTATCGGGAGACCTATGGGAACGCTGGGTGGTAGGAAATTTGTGTAGACTCGGTGATGCCACAACTTTTCCACAGAAATGTGAGGAAAACATGATTTTTTTAGCTAAATTTGAGGTTTGGAGGGCATTCTGGGTAAAACAATGTTGGGGGATCCACACGCAGCTGACCCCTTAAAAAACAGGTTGTTTTGTGATAGATAGGGGGCATCTGCGTTTTTGGTACCAGGTTTGACGGCCATCTAGGGACACATACTAAACCCAGACATTTCTGAAAACTAGACACCTGGGAGAGTTCAAGGATGTGGATCTCCCAAAGTGCTCTTACCCATAATCCCCTGCAAACCTCAATTTTAGCTAAAATTCACATTTTCCTCACATTTCTGTGTGGCAAGGTTGTGAGATCACCGCGCCAGCACAAATTTCCCACCTCCCAGCGTTCCCCTCAGTCTCCCAATAAAAATGATACCTTAGTTGATTAGGTCCACGAAGCAGAGTCAGCCTAAAAACGTATGAAAATAAAATTGCCCTTTTGGACCCACTTGGGTTTCCCCTCAGTTTTTCATTTTATATGTTTTTAGGTTCTCTGCTTTGGGCACCCACAAAAGTGAGGTATCATTTTTATCAGGAGACAAAGGGGAACACTGTGTGGTGGGAAACTAGTGCCAGTACGATGATCCACAACTTTTCCGCATAGAAATGTGAGGTAAGTGTGACTTTTTAGCTGAATTTAAGGTTTACAGGGGATTCTGGGTAATAAAATGCTGGAGGATTCACGCAAGCCACTCCGCCAGCCAAGCGCCATCCATGCACACCACCAGGCAGGTGCCATCCATGTACATTGCCAGCCAAGCGACAGTCCACGCACACCACCAGCCAAGCGACATCTACACACACCATCAGGCATGTGCCATCCACGCAGACCACTAGCCAACGGACAATCCACACACACTGCCAGCCAAATGTTAGTCCACAAACACTGCCAGCTAAGCGCAAGTCCAAAAACACTGCCTGAAAAATGCAGGTTCACACACAGCCAGCCAAACGCCAGTACACACAGACCATCAGCCTAACTCCAGTTCACTCACACACACAGAAACTTCTGCTAGTGTCTAGTGGTTTTCTGCCCCCTTGGGGCAGTTGAGCCTAAAGATATTGCTGTTCTGCCCCCAAGGAAAGGCAGAAGCAGCCAAAATGTATTCACAAAAAAAGGGGAGAAGCCCTTGCCTAAGAGGCTGCTACCTGACATGCCCATAAACATATATCTGGTGTAGGGGGGCAGAAAGACTAGGGCTATTTTTGGGGAAGGGGGCATTGGCATTGCCCATTATGGGCAGCCCACACCTCTCCTTTATTAAAAACAAAATCCCTGGTGTCTAGTGGGCTTTCTGCCCCCTGGGGCAGATTGGGGGTAATAACCCCCATCTGTCCCTTTTTTGTTTGGGGGTTGGGGGCATTGGCATGTCCATTTTGGGCAGCCCCCATCCCTCCATATTAAAAAAAAAATAATCCCTGGTGCCTAGTGGACTTTTTGCCCCCCGCCCCCAGTCAAGATCTTAGAGAAAACCATAAACAGGCACCTCACCAAATACCTCACTGACACCAACTCCTATACTCCATCCAGACTGATTTCAGACTCAGCTACAGCATAGAAACCGCCCTCATTGACACCATAGATGACATCCACATGACTCTGGATAAGGAGACATGGCAGCCCTCCTTCTCCTGATCTGTCCACAGCATTTGACACAGACTCCCACCCCAACCTCATCCAATGCCTACACAATATCAGAATCCAAGGAAATACACTCCGATGGATCTGCTCCTTCCTGACTGGAAGAACCCAATCAATCAGTCTGGCACTGTACACATTGGACACCTACAATCTCATCTGCAGAGTTCCAAAAGAGTCCTTCCTGAGCCCAACGCTCTTCAACATATACATGATCCCTCTAGCCAACATCATCCATTCTCTCAATATCAACATCCTCTCCTATGCTGATGACATGCAACTCATTCTCTCCCTCACAGAAAAGTTACCGGATCAAGTTCAATGCTAGCATGACTGAAATTGCCCGCTGAATGAAGACCAACTGTCTAAAGCTGAACACCAACAAGACTGAAATTATGATCCTCTGGAAGAGCACAACACTATGGGACTTCACCTGGTGGCCAACAGAGCTAGGACCGATGAACACACAAAGAACCTTATGATCCTCATTGACAGCAAACTCGACATGACCGCCCAAGTCAATGCTGTCACTGTCTCATGCTTCCATACCTTGAAGATGCTGAGGAATATTTTCAAATGTCTCCCAATCAGCACCCCTAAAACCATCATGCACACACTGGTCACCAGCAAGCTGGACTACGGAAACACTCTCTATGCCAGGATGAACAAAAAACTCATAAGAAGGCTGCAGACCATTCAGAACTCAGCACCCGAAATCACTCTCAACCTCCCACATTAAACTCACATCACATTACACCTGAAGAAGCTTCACTGGATCCCATACGCAAACGAGCACCATTTAAACTCCTCACCCACACTTTTAAGGAAATACATAACACTGGCCCAACATTACTCAACAATTGCATCTTCTTTCACAAACTTTCCAGACACCTCGACACATCTGGGCTTCTACTTACACAAATCCTACACATACGGAAACCAGATCAGGTGGTCAAGCCTTCTCCTACATCAGTCCTAAAGCATGAAATGACCTGCTGCTACACATAGGAGCATCTTCTTCACTTCTTGAGTTTTGCAAGAAGATGACGTCCTGGCTTTTTTAGTAGCCACACTAGGCCCTAGGAGTGCCTAGACTCACACCTGCTCAGTGCCAAGATAGAGTATACCCTCCCCGGTGATAATGCACTCTACAGATCTGCATAACATAACACGTAGGCCTTGTAGACCACAAGGTAGAGTGCATGTTATTTAAAAGTGGGACATGGAGGAAGAGCCAAGTTGGTGACCTGTATGGACATGAGCCCTACACGCTCCAATTCAGCCGTTCTGTTTCTGGCAACAAACACCGGAGAGCCAATTGCCTCAGAAAAGTACAAACATAGAACATTTTCATCGGGTGAAGGGCCCCGTAAAAGCTTCAGACCCCTGAAAGAATGAGACCCTTGCCAGCTTGAAAGCTGTCTTTAGCCTAACGACTATCATGGTGACCACAAAGTTCAAAGGGACAGAGGGCCTGGTCTGCCCCATGTGACTGCAACCTTGCTACCAGAGCCTGGTGCAGTGGAGGTTGAGATGTGGGATTGGGGAGAGGACTGAATCCCAGAGTAAGAGACTCTGGTGGATGACACTTGTTGCCCAAATGAGAAACTCAAGAGCTGCATTAAGACCTGGATCACTCAGAGTTCAGATAGAAGGGACCACGTAGGGGACTCAAAGGGAGAGAGACATTTAAACAGTACCCTGAGTGAAGCGGTGAGCCTCCATGTCCAAGGGCCTGCATGGAACACCATACCCTGGATGGACTAGAGCCTTACTGATGGGGTAAGCGACCAATGAATGCACATATACATTTAGTCATATTTTCTAAGCACAAGATGCACCCTTGCACTCAAAAGGGGCCCAAAGATGCATTTTGAGCTAAGATAATAAATGCAGCAGAGCACGAACAGCAGCAGCCAACAGCCACTCGCACTCTGTTCCTGTGCTCTTGCAGTAGGTATTTTTTTCTCAAATTACTCAAAATTACTCAGGTGGGAATATTTGCATATTTTTTGTCACAAGAGTAATGCAAAATTACCAAAATTACTCAGATTACTCTGGCGTAAATAAAATTACACCCAAGCCTTATAATGGAGACTTGTGACCTTGGGTTGATCTGAATTACTTTGTTTTAATTGGAACGGATAAACATCGTGACTGCACCTCAACAGTCTGACACCTAAGAATAGTTATTAACAATGTGCCTCTCACTTGGCCAGGCTGGAGACTGTGTGAAACAGATTACTGTAGTTGTGGAGGTGACCAAATACACGCATCAGCACCAGGCCCCATTTGTCATCTACCAGCAGATGGTGTGTGCTGTCCTCGAACATTTTAGAGATCGGCGAAGAGACACATGCCTTTCGTCAAACCAGCTTTGAGAACAGTCGAATGTCACCCAAAATATCCACTCAGAAGGATTTGCAGAGGTTTCTTGCAACCTTTCCACCCCACAGGCAGTGCTGCAAAACCGACCCCCATGGAGGCTGTCCAATTGTGCTCACTAAAATGGATCTTTTGGACAGCCTAATGACCTTAAAGAGAGCAACGTAAAAAAGAATTAAAACACGAGTTAAACAAAGGTCTGCAAACTCTGCAAAATGACTTAGTACCTAAATTGGAGACTGTGAGATAAGACTTTACTTGTTGGGGTCAAGAACAGTGGAAATGGAAAACATGATAAAGGCTCAGGAATCTTCTCAATGTGAAATGGCACAGAAACTTGAAAGACTCTCCACAACTCCAGCAATTACCTTAGCTAGATGTGAGGAATTGAAAAATCACTCTAATCTAGAGAACATTTGCATTAAGGGACTGTAGGAGGAGGCAGAGGTTTCCGACTGATAGCCATTTGTTGTAGGTCTATTTGCCTCCCTTCTGGGCGCATTCAAATATCTCCCCAAGATAGACAGAATGCATAGAACTGGTCCATGTAGACCATCCTTGGATAATTGTCCAGGAGACATATTATCCAAACCTCATCATTTTATAGTAAAAGAGGGAATGATGAAAGTGGCCCTGGCCCAAAGGCAATTTTGCTTTTCAGGAATACGAATGCAAACTTTTTCCGTATATATATAAGCAAACACAACAGCCTTTTCATCCCATCACAGATAAACTGAGAAGCAAGAACATTGGATAGAAGTAGACATTTCCTTTTGGCATCCTCTTTGAAAAAGGCAACATAACACATCATTTCACAAGCAAGGAGGAGGCGTCAGAGTCCCTGGGATTGCTACTCCATTCCGAAATTACTCGTTCTTTGCCCTCTTCGACTCCTGGTTGCATCAGTACTTATGGAAATGGCTCTGATGTCGAGAAATAAGACAGAGAGACAGAAAGATGCCTTGAGTGCCTCCTGAACACCATACTTTAGTCGAATTTACTACTATATCAGAAGACGAGACACCTTAGACTATTGCTACTTCATTAAAATAGGCATTAATTGATGTCAGCCTTGGCTTGACCTGGGGTTGTATTGTGATAATGGAGAGCCCCCTATTTGTGGGGAGCATCCATCTCAGCTCCCCTCCCCTTCTACTTCGCAGTTTGGATCTTTTCTTGATGATAGACCACATTACTATTGATATACCAAAGGGCCCGTTTGATGTAATGGGTGGCCATTTCGTACCACCAGGCTTGGTGTCTCGTCACTTTCTTTCCTGTGATTTGGCCACATACAAGGTGAGAACATACATTTCTTTACCTTGTAAGTAAAGCCCCTCCTAGGACATCTTGTAGGTTGTTTCTGGTGTTTAGGTCACAATGCAGAACTTCTACACTGGTTCTCATTTATGGTTAATGGAGTTAAATTTAGTCAGAAATATCTGCCACAGAGAGCCAGCCTTTTCAGTGATAAAGTAATGGCTTCCTTCTTGGTGTGAGATCAGCAGTTCCCGAAGCTTCAAATAAAAGCTTACTTTTCTGCACATTCAATACATTAGAGAGCCCTACATTTATATTTGCATGATGGAGATAACTGTATCATGTAAAGGCGCTCATAAACAAGTTTTGATATGGAAATCTATATTGAGAAACCCACCTGCTGTGCTTTGCCTTTAGGAGACACACCTGGTGAGACCTGACCAACATAGAATGAAACAAACTTTATTCCTCAGCTCTTCACTCCTCATCACATTCTAAACATAATCAAGTGTCTGTATTTATCCCAAAAGACATTACCTTTTATTTAGAGGAAACTATTAACGATAAAAAGGGGAGAGGTATATAATTACAAGAGGCAAATGGGTAAACACTTATATCACACTTGCTACGGTCTTTGACTGAAACAAAGGCAAAGATGCGTTTCTATTAGACTTTTTTGCACAGTTTGGGGGATTCGCCCAACTTAACCTACTACCTTATCTGTTTCCTTTTCTGATTCTTTTGGGAACTGCATACTCCACTTGTATACATACTCCCACTCTAGTCAACCCACAGAAGATATCAAATTTAATAGGTAGACTTAGAACAACAGGCCAGAACTTACCTTCCTACATCTTAAGCGACGTTCATATGAAACTCATAATGAGGTGCTAACCCACCTTATTATGAGTTTCCTATGAATGTCACTTGAGATTTGCAAGTATTTTGCAAACCCAACTTGCACATCTTCTCAGAGAAAACAGTGAACTCTTAGGTCAAACAAACTGTAACAGCAGATAGTGTAAACCTGAGGACAGAATCAGGTAAGATCAAGGAATTTCAGTCTTTTATCAAAAGCTGTATATAGCAGGAACGTACCACTCCCCTAGCAAAAAAAAGCACATTATTAGAGTTGGTCTCACTAAAATTGCACCTGCTTATTCCGAGTAGCTAGACCCCCCCAACTCAGAGTAGGGGGTAACATTTGTGATAACCCAACTTAAGATGGGCAAAGCACCAGTCCCTGGTGACTTTACAAGCTTATTCTCCAAAGCATTTGCACACAACCTGATCCCCAAATTGATGACTTTATTCAACATATTTGCCAAAACTAGGACAATTATGCCCTCCATGACAGAAGTTGCTATTTCCATAATGCTAAAGCCTGGTAAGGACCCACAAAGTGTGACTCTTGCAGACTGATTTCATTGTTAAACCTTGATACCAAATTCTACAAAAAATTCTAATAAATATGAATAGAAAAGCTGTAAAGAAAAAGATACAGGCAATTTTGGTATCTCTAGATGTAGAGAAAGCCTTTGACTGGGTGGACTGGCATTTTATGAGATGAGTCTTGGAGGGGTAGGCATGGGCTCTAAATTTAAATCTATGATTTTGCCCCACAGACAGCTGTTCCCATGTTCCACTTAGCATGTGGTACACACCAGGGATGTACTTTATCCCCTCTGCTAGTTGCCCTTAATATTGAACAATTGGCGTCGCAAATTAGAGTGGCAATAGGTATGCAGGGAATAATATTTGTGACAGGAACACACAAATTAGCCTTGTTTACCGGCAGCCTTATTCTGACCGTGGGTGACCCCTCCTATTCATTGAAGAAATCTCCTAAATAGCCAGCAGATTGTAAACACTTGGCCAGATACAAAATTAACAAGCCCATGTCAGAAATTTTTAATGTAACTCTTCTCGCCAAGATGGAAGATATGCGGTATAGATTCCCACTTAGATGGACCACATGCTCTATCAAAAACTTTGGGATTAAAATCACACCATAATCACACGATCTATATAGAGCAAACTACTCCTCCATCGTAGTCGAAATTAATCATGACCTGAATCGAATGTCACCCCTTTTTTAGGTTTTGCTTGCTAAATCTATTATTTTTAATATAAACTTAAAGGGACTTACATCCTGCCTCCTCTCTTTCCTGGTTTCTCATTGGTCCTGTGCATGCCACTTACCTTTACTCCCTACTACTGATTGGCTGTAGCATATTTTCCTGTATTTAGCAATGCGTGTTCCTCTTCTGCATCTCTTATCAGTTTTCCACCATGGAAATACTGTTAACATTGCGTTGCAGCATATTTATATAACAATTTATCACCCAGAGAGATTAAGTGATTTGCATAGAATGGCAAGATGTTGCTGGCAGTGGAGAATCGAACCATGAACCCCAGCTCTCCAGTTAGCAGCTCTGACCGCTACACCACATCCTCTCCACTCCCGTATTATCTGTGAGGGAGCTCTTTCCTTCTCCTGGGCAATGATTGATGAAAACAGATCTTTATTGTGAGAAGTTGGCCTGGTATATGCTGTTCACTAATTAAAGTGGACACCTTGCACCAGAACAATTCGACTCTTATGGTAGATAGGTTTAAGACAACCTTTATAGAAAGCTATCCTAGTGGTAGCTGTGGAGAGCAGCCTTCAGGCTAAGTCTTGAAGGAATGTAAAGCAGCTTGTTTTACCACACAATCTCTTGAATCACCAAATGAAAAGACACCACACAGGTATATATATCAAATATATATGTATTTATTAATAAACAACTCTCTACTAATCTCTTTATGAGATTAGAAGTCAGGAACATATGTACAAATCAAATGTTATCAAAATAAGTTTAGCACAATCGAATATCACAATCTTAGTTTGACTAGACCTAGGTCTAGGGCATCTAGAATCGAGGGACCCCCAAGAACCACCCCAGGTAGTTGTAGGAGACCCACAGGGGACGGACGCGGTGTCCTGACACCGGTGCGAGTCCTGTACGAGTCTATGCGAACAGACGCGATTGAGATTTCAATGTTAAAGGTCCCTTGCGTGTTCGAGGCGAACACACCGATCGGTCCTTGTATGAGTCGAAGGACGCGGTTACAGATAGAGTTGCAAGGGAGTTGGATGCGGTGTGTCTAACACAGACGCGAACCATGTACGAGTCAGCGCGATAGTCGCACTTGGAAAGTAAGAGTTTTAGGGTACTTCTAGGGTAGCTACAAGCAAGTCACTTACAGGGTAAGTAGTTCTAGGGCCCACACCCACAGGAGCACCGTAGTGCTGAAGTTACCTCACCCAGGGGAGCCGGGTGCATAGGTGTTCTTTGGTGTCGGGTCGCGGCGTCGTTTTCAATGGGAGCCAGTGAAGACTTGCTGCTTGCGGCGTCCGTAGAAGTGTCCGGTGGAATCCAAGCCTGGATTCAGAAGATGGAAGACCTGAAAGCAGAGGGGACAGTGTTCAAAGTCACTTGGCAGTGACTCGGGGCAAGGAAGATGGATGCCAACCGTCGTCGCAAGATTCAGGTCGTTCACGGGTGCCTTGACTCTTCAAGCACGAGGTCCAGGAGGCATCGACGACGACCAGGAGCTGGATTCGGCGTGTGCCACGATGTCTGCAGCTTACTGCGGTGTCGGCGACTCGGTTGGAGCCAACAAGCCTTGGTAACAGCAAGTCTTGGGGAAAGTGTAAAAAGACAATGGCGCAGACCAGCAAGGACTGAGGGACTCACCCAGTGAGGGTAAATCAGGGCAGGCCTGGAGCAACCAAGGGAGCCCTTTGGTTCTGTAGGAAAGCCTTCAGGGGACCCACAAGCCGGCTGGCAAAGGATCGCGAAGACGCCTCAGAAGGATTTGCTCAACAGGGGCCAATGATCACTTGGGGCATGGTAGGCCTCTGGTCTTCGGAGGGATTCCTGCTGGAGGCTAGGACCATACGTGATCCAAAGCACAAGTTCGTAGAACGTTGTGAAGGGGTTGCACTCGACAATACCCAGGGGTCGCGGTTCCTCATCACTCTTGGGGTCCACTGGCCTCAGCTTCACTGGGGACTCACGATGGCCTTTGAGAAGTCAGGAAATCTACTTCTTGAGCTGCAGGGACTTTGGACTCCGGCGGGAGCGGCATAGTTTGCGACTGTCGTTTGTAGTTTTTGGTGCCTGCCAAGCAGGGGAGTCACTCCTTGACTCCAAGGGAGATTCTTCAGTCTTCCAAAGGTAGTGGAACATCGAAGGTCCGGGATTCTTCTTGTAGAGCGACGTCCAGGGGTATATAGTTTGCAATGCACAGGTTCCCCCTCTTATACTAAAAGAAAGGGAGGGACTAGCTCTATGACCCTACCTATGGGTGGGTCAGGGGAGTGGGTGGCTACACCCACTTCCCTTTGTCCAGTTTCGCGCCAGAGCAGGGGCAGGTAGCCCCTGAGCCGGTTTGAACTGGGGTATGCACAGAGGAGCCTTCTGCTCCCCCAGTGCAGGACTTCAAAGCACTCTAAGAGTGCACCCACCCAGCCCCAATACACTAAACCCTGTCTGGGAGGTGGTCACACCCCCTTGGGACAGGATATCTATTGTTGGGCTTCCTCCACTGCGAGTGTTGGTCATCAGCAGGAGGGCAGCCCAGTGTCTGTGACTGGTGGCATCCATTTTGTGATGCCAGGGCTCTGCAGGATTCTACCGCGTTTCCACAGTAGGTACATGTCTATCCCTCTAGAAGGGTGGAATGCTATCCCCGCCACCAGGACTGGCGGGGGGGTAGTATTCCAAGATGTTTGACACCAAACACAACATGTTTTGATGCAGCCATTCCAAAGTTAGCATTTTACCGCGAGGATATAATGCACTTAAGAGTATATGGTTTAACCGCATCCACAAACAGCACCAGAGAATGGACTCTGAGAGCTGCAGAGGGGCCCTGCTCAGGCAGAGGCATCCCCTCACATAGAAGCCAAGCACCCTGCCCTCAGGATTGATAGGGCCTGCCTTAGGGGTGACTGGTAGGTTTATATGTGTGTGTAGGAGAGATATAGGGAACCTATATCTCAGTGAGGAGTGCTAGCACCACCTCACCCAGGCTGCAGTAGCAGGCCTGTGGTGTCAGATTTAGTCTGCTTCCCAGGGGTGGCATAATACATGCTGCAGCCCCTGGTAGGCCTGTGAAGTACCTATGCCCTTAGTACCTAAGGTACCATATACTAGGGACTCATAAGGTACCACAGCATCCAATCACTAGTGCACCTAGAGTGCACTCCAAGTCGTTTAGAGAGAACAGAGAGGCTGGGGCCCTGATTAGCAGGGACCCAGCCAGCCTATAGCCAGAAACCAGTGTAAACATCAGAAAAAAAGTGGCGGCAACATAAGAGGCAGATCCTACTCTCCTACACAACCCCCCCCCCCCAAACGCAGGGACACTAAACTAACCTTGACCAGTTGAGTCTTCGTGTTCTAAGTGGAAATACCTTGAGAGTCCATCTGCATTGGCATGTTGGGTCCCAGGTCTATGTTCCACTGTATAGTCCATCCCCTGTAGGGAAATGGACCACCTCAAAAGTTTTGGGTTTCCACCTTTCATCTGTTTAAGCCATAGGAGGGGCTTGTGGTCAGTCTGAACTATGAAGTGAGTGCCAAACAAGTATGGCCTCAGCTTCTTCAGGGCCCACACCACAGCAAAGGCCTCCCTCTCTATAGCTGACCAACGTTTCTCTCTAGGGGTCAGCCTTCTGCTAATAAAAGCTACTGGCTGGTCTTGACCTTCATCATTCAGTTGAGACAGTACAGCTCCCACACCCAGCTCAGAAGCATCTGTTTGGACAATGAACTTTTTGGTGTAGTCTGGACTCTGTAAGATGGAGGCAGTGCACATGGCCTGCTTTAGGTCTTCAAATGCCTTCTGACAGCTAGCTGTCCACTGAACCTTTTTTGGCATTTTCTTTGAGGTCAGATCATTCAAGGGGGTCACTATAGATCCATATCCCTTGACAAACCTCCTATAGTACCCAGTCAGGCCTAAGAAGGCTCTCACCTGTGTCTGGGTGGTTGGAGCAACCCATTCCATTATGGTTTTGATTTTGCTCTGTAAAGGCTGAACCTGGCCTCCACCTACAAGGTGGCCCAGGTACACAACCTGACTCTGCCCTATCTGGCACTTAGTGGCCTTGATAGTGAGGCCTGCTTTCTGCAGAGCCTCCAAAACATTTCTGAGGTGGACCAGGTGATCCTGCCAGGAGGAACTAAAGACAGCAATATCATCTAGATAAGCTGAGCGATAAGTTTCCATCCCTGCCAGAACTTTATTCACCAACCTCTGAAAAGTGGCAGGTGCATTTTTCAATCCAAAGGGCATCACCACAAAGTGGTAGTGCCCACTAGGGGTCGAAATGCTGTTTTGGCTTTTGCATCATCAGCTAATCTGATCTGCCAGTAGCCAGCTGTTAGGTCAAATGTACTTAGATACTTGGCTGAGGCCAAAGTATCAATCAGCTCATCTGCCCTTGGTATGGAATAGGCATCAGTCCTAGTGACTGCATTGAGGCCTCTGTAGTCTACACAAAACCTCATTTCTTTCTTACCACCCTGGGTATGAGGCTTGGGTACCAGGACTACTGGGCTAGCCCAAGGGCTATCTGAAGGCTCAATTACACCTAGCTCCAACATTTTCTGGACTTCAGTCCTGATACAGTCCCTGACATGGTCAGGTTGCCTGTAGATTTTACTCTTGACAGGCAGACTGTCTCCAGTGTCCACCTCATGGGTGCACCAGGTAGTCTGACTAGGGGTCAGGCTAAACATATGTCTATACTGTTGCAGAACTTGTCTGCACTCAGTTTGCTGATGGTCAGTGAGGCTGCTTGCCAAAGCAACACCATCTACTGACCCATCATCAGGGTTCTGAGAGAGCAGGTCAGGGAGAGGGTCACTCTCCTCCTCCTGGTCCTCATCAGTTGCCATGAGCAAGCCCATGTCAGCCCTGTCAACATATGGCTTTAATCTGTTGACATGGAGCACCCTCAGGGGGCTCCTGGGAGTTCCAAGATTCACCAGATAGGTGACTTCTCCCTTCTGTTCAACTATTGTATGGGGGCCACTCCACTTGTCCTGGAGGGCTGCTGGGGCCACAGGCTCCTAACACCCACACTTTCTGTCCTGGCTGGCAGACAGTCAGTACAGCCTTTTGGTCAAGCCAAGCTTTTTGTAATTCTTGGCTGGCCTCGAGGTGTTTTGGTTGCCTTTTTCATGTACTCAGCCATCCGGGAGCGGAGACCAAGTACATAGTCCATCACATCTTGTTTGGGGGGCTTGAGAGGTAACTCCCAGCCCTCTTTTACCAAACACAATGGACCTCTCACAGGATGCCCAAACAGAAGCTCAAATGGGCTGTAACCAACCCCTTCTGTGGAACCTCTCTGTATGCAAACAACAGGCAGGGAAGAAGAAGGTCCCATTTCCGCCTAAGCTTCTCTGGGAGTCCTTTAATCATTCCCTTAAGGGTTTTGTTGAAGCGTTCAACCAAACCATTGCATTGTGGGTGATAGGGAGTGGTGAACTTATAAGTTACACCACACTCCTTCCACATTGCTTTCAGATATCCTGACATGAAGTTAGTACCTCTGTCAGAGATGACCTCCTTTGGGAAACCCACTCTGGAGAAAACTCCAATGAGGGCTCTTGCCACCACAGGGGCTGTGGTGGTCCTCAGGGGAATTGCTTCTGGGTACCTGGTGGCATGATCCACTACCACCAGGATAAACCTGTGCCCAGCTGCAGTTTGAGGGTCAAGGGGACCAACAATGTCAATCCCTACCCTTTCAAAGGGTACCCCCACCACAGGTAGTGGTATGAGGGGGGCCTTTGTTGTGCCACCTGCCTTACCACTGGCTTGGCATGTGACACAGGACCGACAAAACTCCTTTGTGTCCTCTGACATATGTGGCCAATGAAAATGTGGAACAAGCCTGTCCCAGGTCTTGTTTTGGCCCAAGTGACCTGCCAAAGGGATATCATGTGCTAGGGTCAAGAGGAACCCCTAAACTTCTGAGGTATTACCATCCTCCTGGTGGCTCCAGGGGCTGGATCTCTACCCTCAGAATATAGGAGTCCCTCATCCCAATAAACTTTATGGGACCCACTAGCACTCCCAGCAGCCTCAGCAGCAGCCTGCTGTCTGAGGGGTTCAAGAGAGGGGCAGCACTGTTGCTCCTTACTCAGATCTTCCCTAGAAGGGCCCCCTGCCCCCAAGAACTCAACCTGATCAGGCTCAAGTCCCTCTGGGGCAGTTCCTTCTTCAGGATCTGCTTCACCTCCCTCTGGGGGTGAATCTGTGATCTGAGACAGAGGGGAAGGCACTGCCTTTACCCTTCTGCTCCTCCTCTTGGGAAGCATCTGGTCCATTGTTCCAGGATCCAGAGCTGGTTCAGTGTTATGCATTCTTGCTTGTGACCTGGTCGCAGCAAATACCTCTGCAGGGAAGCCCAACATCTCAGCATGAGTACATAACTCTACTTCAGACCAGGCTGAAGTCTCTAGATCATTGCCCAATAGACATTCGACAGGGAGGTCTGCACTGACTACAACCTTCTTGAGGCCAGTTACCCCTCCCCAGGAGAAATTCACAACTGCCAGACTAGGGTTGGTCCTGACATTGCTTGCATTGGTCACCTGGTACATTTCGCCCAGGATGATCTGTCCAGGGTCCACAAGATCCTCTGCCACCATGGTGACACTAGCACCTGTGTCCCTAAATGCCAAAGCCTGTTTGCCATTTATTACAGGCTGCTGTTTGTATTTGCCCAGATTACTGGGGCTTACTAGGAAGGACATATCAAGGTCTCCATCACCAATCAGCATTGCCTGAGTGGGCACTCTGACTAGGTCAGAGTCCACTTCAGAACCCAGGGTCAACCCTACTACACCCTTATTCTGAGTACCACCTCCACCAGTAGCTGAGCTAGGGGGAACAGTTGCCTTAGGGGCAGGAGTGGTGGTGGTTTGGTCTTTGGACTTGTTACAATCAGAAGTCCAGTGCCCTTTCTGTTTACAGAATTTGCACCAGGGCTTCTTTTGGCCTTTTCCCTTGTTGGATTGTGACTCCCCACCAGATGCAGATTTTTGGGGCCCTTGTGAAGACTTCTGGTCTTTTGACTTATCCCCACCTTTCTCAGAGCCCTTAGGATCCTGCTTCTTGGTGTCACCCCCTTGGTTCTGGGGTTTCTGCCTTACCCTGGTTCTGACCCATTTGTCTGCCTTCTTTCCCAATTCTTGGGGAGAGGTCAGATCTGAGTCCACCAGGTATTGATGCAACCACTGGTTCTGGCAATTATTAAGGATCTGTTCTCTCATCATTAGATTATACAATCCCTTGAAATCAGTAACCCTACTGCCAACCAGCCAACCCTCCAGAGCCTTGGTTGCACAATCTACAAAGTCAGTCCAGTCCTGAGTCTGTGCCTTCTGGGTGTCTCTGAACTTCAACCTGTACTGCTCAGTGGTTAAGCCAAACCCATCTATCAGTGCACTCTTCAGGACTTCATAATCATCAGCATCCTCTTCTCTAACACTGAGGATCTTGTCTCTACGTTTGTCTGAAAAGGAGAGCCACAAGATTTCTGCCCACTGCTTTTGGGGGACCTGCTGTACTCTACAGGCCCTCTCCATAGCAGTTATCCACTTGTGGATATCATCCCCACTCTGGTAGGGAGGAACAACCTTGCTCAGGTTCCTATGGTCTGGAATATATTCTCTGCCTCTAGGGACACTGTTGCTGCCACCAAGGGGTTCTAACCCCTCTCTTCTAGAAGCTCTCTGGATCTCCAGGGCTTCTCTATCCAGTGCCAACTGCTTGGTTCTGAGGGCAACTCTTGCTTCCTCATACTGCAGCAGTTTGCACATTCTGTCAGAGGAGCTCTCTCTTATGGGAAAGTATGAGTTCCTCTGCTGGACAATTTCTCTGCCAGAGTGATAAGAGTGGTCAGATTCCCTGGAAGGGGACCTATGCCTCTCATCCACTCTGTCAGTTCTCTTAGGGTGAATTCCTCTGTCCTTTTCAGGCCCCTTGGAGCCTGGCCCTTCAATCACAGAGTCTTGGTCATTCTGATTTTCATCATCTGACCCAGACACTGTAATTGACCCACCCCCTGATTCAGACCCATTAGCTCCTAGAGCCAATCTAAGATCATCTGCTGTCCGCAGATCTATCAGGTGTAGTGTGGAGGGACTCTGTCCTAGCTTCAGGTGTCTTTCAACACACATGGCTCTCAAGTCAGAGAAAGCCATGTCCTTATACTGAGGCTGAGTGGATCCACTGGTTCCACCCTTTAAGGACATTCTAGTGTTGTGCAGTGTTGTACTACCTACACTAGTTTGTGGGCTACTGATACTAGCTTGAGCTGTAGAAAGGGTGTGCTATCCCTTGGCACACAGCTCTAAGTTCAGTAGAACTTATTGATAATAAGCTTGACTTTATATGTACCTTGAGTACCTATAGTGGTTTTCAGTTAGTAATTCAAATAGAGATTTTCTGGTAAAACAATAGCAAGCTGGAATCCCACACGCTGCCCACCAATGTGAGAAGTTGGCCTGGTATATGCTGTTCACTAATTAAAGTGGACACCTTGCACCAGAACAATTCGACTCTTATGGTAGATAGGTTTAAGACAACCTTTATAAAAAGCTATCCTAGTGGTAGCTGTGGAGAGCAGCCTTCAGGCTAAGTCTTGAAGGAATGTAAAGCAGCTTGTTTTACCACACAATCTCTTGAATCACCAAATGAAAAGACACCACACAGGTATATATATCAAATATATATGTATTTATTAATAAACAACTCTCTACTAATCTCTTTATGAGATTAGAAGTCAGGAACATATGTACAAATCAAATGTTATCAAAATAAGTTTAGCACAATCGAATATCACAATCTTAGTTTGACTAGACCTAGGTCTAGGGCATCTAGAATCGAGGGACCCCAAGAACCACCCCAGGTAGTTGTAGGAGACCCACAGGGGACGGACGCGGTGTCCTGGCACCGGTGCGAGTCCTGTACGAGTCTATGCGAACAGACGCGATTGAGATTTCAATGTTAAAGGTCCCTTGCGTGTTCGAGGCGAACACACCGATCGGTCCTTGTACGAGTCGAAGGACGCGGTTACAGATAGAGTTGCAAGGGAGTTGGACGCGGTGTGTCTAACACAGACGCGAACCATGTACGAGTCAGCGCGATAGTCACACTTGGAAAGTAAGAGTTTTAGGGTACTTCTAGGGTAGCTACAAGCAAGTCACTTACAGGGTAAGTAGTTCTAGGGCCCACACCCACAGGAGCACCGTAGTGCTGAAGTTACCTCACCCAGGGGAGCCGGGTGCATAGGAGTTCTTTGGTGTCGGGTCGCGGCGTCGTTTTCAATGGGAGCCAGTGAAGACTTGCTGCTTGCGGCGTCCGTAGAAGTGTCCGGTGGAATCCAAGCCTGGATTCAGAAGATGGAAGACCTGAAAGCAGAGGGGACAGTGTTCAAAGTCACTTGGCAGTGACTCGGGGCAAGGAAGATGGATGCCCACCGTCGTCGCAAGATTCAGGTCATTCACTGGTGCCTTGACTCTTCAGCCACGAGGTCCAGGAGGTGTCGACGATGACCAGGAGCTGGATTGGGTGTGTCCCACGATGTCTGCAGCTTACTGCGGTGTCGGCGACTCGGTTGGAGCCAACAAGCCTTGGTAAC
The DNA here is from genome assembly GCA_963921515.1 of Calotriton arnoldi. Classification (NCBI taxonomy): domain Eukaryota; kingdom Metazoa; phylum Chordata; class Amphibia; order Caudata; family Salamandridae; genus Calotriton; species Calotriton arnoldi. The sequence continues at coordinate 88,831 of CAWUFW010016877.1, forward strand.
AGCAAGTCTTGGGGAAAGTGTAAAAAGTCAATGGCGCAGACCAGCAAGGTCTGAGAGACTCACCCAGCAAAGGTACGTCAGGGCAGGCCTGGAGCAACCAGGGGAGCCCTTTGGTTTTGTAGGAAAGCCTTCAGGGGACCCACAAGCTGGCTGGCAAGGGATCGCGAAGACGCCTCAGGAGGATTTTCTCAACAGGGGCCCACGGTCACTCAGGACATGGTAGGCCTCTGATCTTCGGAGGGATGCCTGCTGGAGGCTAGGTCCATACGTGGTCCAAAGCACAAGTTCGTAGAACGTTGTAAAGGGGTTGCACTTGACAATAGTGCACAGTACCCAGGGGTCATGGTTCCTCGTCACTCTTGGGGTCCACTGGCCTCAGCTTCACTGGAGACTCATGATGGCCTTTGAGAAGTCAGGAAATCCACTTCTTGGGCTGCAGGGACTTCGGACTCCAGCGGGAGCGGCGTAGTTTGCAACCGTCGTTTGTAGTTTTTGGTGCCTGCCAAGCAGGGGAGTCACTCCTTGACTCCAAGGGAGATTCTTCAGTCTTCCAAAGGTAGTGGAACGTCGAAGGTCCGGGATTCTTCTTGTAGAGTGTCATCCAGGGGTATCTAGTTTGCAATGCACAGGTTCCCCCTCTTATACTAAAAGAAAGGGAGGGACTAGCTCTATGACCCAACCTATGGGAGGGTCAGGGGAGTGGGTGGCTACACCCACTTCCCTTTGTCCAGTTTCACGCCAGAGCAGGGACAGGTAGCCCCTGAGCCGGTTTGAACTGGGGTATGCACAGAGGAGCCTTCTGCTCCCCCAGTGCAGGACTTCAAAGCATTCTAAGAGTGCACCCACCCAGCCCCAATACACTAAACCCTGTCTGGGATGTGGTCACACCCCCTTGGGACAGGATATCTATTGTTGGGCTTCCTCCACTGCGAGTGTTGGTCATCAGCAGGAGGGCAGCCCAGTGTCTGTGACTGGTGGCATCCATTTTGTGATGCCAGGGCTCTGCAGGATTCTACCGCGTTTCCACAGTAGGTACATGTCTATCCCTCTAGAAGGGTGGAATGCTACCCCCGCCGCCAGGACTGGCGGGGGGGTAGTATTCCAAGATGTTTGACACCAAACACATGTTTTGATGCAACCATTCCAAAGTTAGCATTTTACCGCGAGGATATAATGCACTTAAGAGTATATGGTTTAACCGCATCCACAAACAGCACCAGAGAATGGACTCTGAGAGCTGCAGAGGGGCCCTGCTCAGGCAGAGGCACCCCCTCACATAGAAGCCAAGCACCCTGCCCTCAGGATTGATAGGGCCTGCCTTAGGGGTGACTGATAGGTTTATATGTGTGTGTAGGAGAGATATAGGGAACCTATATCTCAGTGAGGAGTGCTAGCACCACCTCACCCAGGCTGCAGTAGCAGGCCTGTGGTGTCAGATTTAGTCTGCTTCCCAGGGGTGCCATAATACATGCTGCAGCCCCTGGTAGGCCTGTGAAGTACCTATGCCCTTAGTACCTAAGGTACCATATACTAGGGACTCATAAGGTACCACAGCATCCAATCACTAGTGCACCTAGAGTGCACTCCAAGTCGTTTAGAGAGAACAGAGAGACTGGGGCCCTGATTAGCAGGGACCCAGCCAGACTATAGCCAGAAACCAGTGTAAACATCAGAAAAAAAGTGGGGGCAACATAAGAGGCAGATCCTACTCTCCTACATTTATTCATTCCATAGGGAAACTGATGCATTACCAACGTTTGTTCTTTTTGTGTAGGCTGCATTATTATAGTAGAAAAGTACATCTTACCCAGGGTCCTATATTTCTTCCAGACACTTCCGTTTCAGGTGGAAGAGAACTTCTTTGTTTCTCTCTGTTTAGAAGGATACTGAACCACGAGTCCCCATTAAATTATTGCACCAAAGTAAGAGCCAAGGAGGGCTAGCTCTTCCCGAATTAAATTATACTATATGGCAGCACAGTGCCGAATTATAATAGAGTGGTCTAAAGATGAGGCAAATGTCCGATGGCCACAAATGGAATGGGCAATTATGACGAGACCCTCATGGGAGGTGGTTTGGTTATGTAAATCTCAAAGACCAAGCAACATCTATTTCATTACCCCCTTTGGAACAACACTTTAGGTGTGGGACTCTTTGACCAGGAAGAGATCCCTTACTTCATATCTGTGACCCTATACCTAATATTTGGCAACTCGGAATTCTACCCAGCGCTAAATCTAGGGCCCTTTGATAAATGATGGGAGGGGGCTGTCGGTATATTGCAAATAAGTTCCACAGTGGGATAATGACATCTTTCACACCATAGAAGCTTCACTTCAAACTAACAAAGGAAGAGAAATTGCATTATGATCCGCTGAGGCATTGAGCAAAAAGCAATGTCAGAGCACATTAGATTAGCTGCTACCAGAAAAAAGATCACCCTTTGAGAAACTACTGGCAACACTTGTGACTGAGAAAGGCCTTATTTCTATACTAAATACACCACTGTTGGATAGTAAGGCTAATCCTAAGTGGGCTTACCAGAACAAATGGGATAAGGCATTGGGTAGATAAATCTTCTCCTAGCAATTGAGAAAAGCTTTGGGTTGGCATACATGAATGATTCACATCCATAAGAACAAGAAAAGTCCACTAAAACTACTCTACCCTTGGCACTTCCAACCTACTAAGGTACTTAAAAAGTTCCCGGCTGCGAGCTCTTTATGTTGAAAACATAACATGTGTTTTTGTAAACACGTTCACCCAAGGGTATCTTGGCGCTGAATAGCAGATGTTTATTGTTACCCAACTCAATGGTACTCATTTTATCGACCTCGAAGTATGAAAGGCTGAGTGGACCCCCAGGGATTTGATCATGTGACCATGAGGTCGGATACAGGCCCCTACAGTGGATGCGTTAGTCCACTAAGACATCAGACCAAACAGTGTGGTCGAAGAGGCTCTTTCATCTACATTTGGCGGAAGTGCCCAAACATTCAGCCCTTCTGAAAAAAGACAGGGACATTTTTGGCTCTCCCCTACCGTTCAACTCAGCGCTATATTTGGTGTCCTTAGACAACCAGACCTTAAATATATGTCAGATAATGACAAGGCGATTATATGAAGCTTTCTGGGAGCTCTAAAGCTGGCAATAGCTATGCAGTCGGAAAAAAAATCACTTTTTTTGATCCTCCGGTGGTATGGTCGTTTGAGGGACTATGCCTATTCCTTGCATTGCCAAAGCCATTTTCAAAATTTTGGGGTCACGACGGTTCCTATCTGCCCATCAGTGGAGGGCAACCAGCCCACTCCCTCTGCTCAAGGTTTTAGTATCCTAATTGCTGGACTGAGACGAATTGCCCCTCAATTACGACTTATCAACTGAGCACTTGTTTCACAACAGTTGATAACTGTGAAATAAATCATACTGGACTACAACGTTGCTGCAAGTTTTACATAACCGCGAGAAACATACGTGTTTCTGCTGTCTGTAAAGAAAGTTGTGCTAGAAAACTGGACTGTTAAATGTTCCGCAGGAGATTTGTCACAATAACAATTGTGAACGTTCCCCGGCTTTTCCGATAACTTTCTGTACACAATTGATGGATTAGCTCAGCAAACTGAACACGTCTGTTGAAAGGAATGTTAAGCCACCTTAGTTCCATGATGAATGCGTCTGGTTGAAAGTCTAATTAAATACATAATTACAAATAATTATGACACAGATTAAGGAGCAGAAATATTGGCACAAATGACAAAAATTAATGAGTATTAAAAAAAACATGTTTTGGCTGTCCCTTTGTGATGAGATCATATACTCAATAGCCGGTACAGATACCATTCGATTTTGGAAATCAGTGACAAAAGCTGGTAAAACAGATTTGTCACTGTTCACCCATTAGTCAGGAAAATATGGGATTATATATTTAATTACAGATTATGAGAAAGATTCTCATGACAACGATGTTATGGAAAACTGTCCCGGTTAAGTTCAACAGGACCAGGTGCAATGCGAAGTTTTTCCACCAAGGTTAGCCATTGATTTTTGCTGTTCTTTAATTACTAAGGCCGGAGTGGACATTGTGCCATTCTGGCATTTTCTCCAGGGGTTTGCAAGCTAGGGGTCTGCTTTCTAAGCAGGGTGGGTTGCCATGGCCCAACATTGAAAGTACACATTACCCCAATCTATTCACAGCCTTTGGAAGTGTGGGATTGATATAAACATTTTTGCCAAGGTTGATTTTGGTTGGCAGTCTACTGATTACACCATTGTGCAAACAGGTTTAAATACAGTGCTTGATCCCTGAATGGTGAAGTAGGTGTAAGACACCAATATGCAGAAAACGCTATAAAAATGAGACAAACTGTAATCACTTAGGGGTAGATTTACAAACACAAGTTTTAAGCTGGAAAGTACCCTAAAAGTAACGCAAAGCAGCACAAAGCACTGCTTTCTATTACTTAGTGCCAAGGGGGCATTACATGGGCGGTACATGGGCGTTCCCAAGCAACCACCCATGCCTTTTGACGCAAAACACTATCTACAAACAATCGTAGACAGGGTTTAGCGCCAAAAGTTAACGTCATTTCAAAGGAGGGGTTAAACGGAGAAATGTTTTTATTTTTCCTTTCCTTTCCGACTTTGCATGCGTGCTGCACTGTGCAGTACACATACAAGTAGGAAAAGTGTTCAAACTTGTCTAGCATAGTATTTTGTACAGGAAGGGTACCCTTCCTGTACAAAACCTATGGTAGACTCAGGCACGCACCCTAGCGATATGGCGCTAAGGTGTGTGCCTGGCACACAGCGACTAATAGCTGGGCTGGCGTTCGGGAGAGGGGAGGAGAGAGCCATATCTCTGTAGATATGGAGCTCTACTGCTCCCTCCCTGTCACACAACACAGTGCAGTATTTTTGGCTGCTGCGTTTGCATTGGGTTACAGTTTTGAAATTTGCCCCTAAATCTACACTAGGGGCCAGATTTACCACTTACTCACACAGCGCAGAGCAGCAGCTGGAAAAGCTGAACTGGGCTGCGTGAGAAGAAGAGAGCGCCAAATTTACTGAAATATGGCACTCTCCTCCCCTTTCCTTAGCGCTGGTGCTAAAATCAGCTTCTGTGAGCCACGAAGACACCTTTGCACCATAGTGCAAGGGTGTTTTCGTGAGTCTAGCATAGGTTTTCTACTGGAAAGATATCCTTTCAGTACAAAATAGTATGCATAAATTTACTTTAACCCTTTTTCCTCTTTGTATGTGTGCTGTACAGTGCAGCACACATGCAAAGTCGGAAAAGGAAGGAGAAATGAAATAATTTTTCCTTCGTTGCGCCTCCTTCAAAAGGGCGCAGTTTTCTGGCGCTAACCATGTCTACTTTATTTAGTAAATAGGGTTTAGCATCTGAAACCTTGGGTGGTTGCATAGGAATGCCCATGCTCCCCCCATGGTAGGCTCCCTTCGAGCTAAGTAATGCAAAGGAGCGCTGTGTGCTGCTTTGTGTTACTTTAATGTTATTTCCAGCGCTAAACTAGTTTTGCACTGGAAAGTAAATCAGAAAAAAATATTTTGCACTGATTTGTGTCCCTTTTGTGACACAAACGCGGAGTAAAAGTTTAGTAAATCTCCCCCTAACTTTTAGAAAACACTGTTAGTATACCTCGTGTCCTGAAAGTAGTTTGTTGATGGAGAAACATCTCTTTTTCAGTGGAGAGTGATCCACTGTGGACCTTTGTGCAACTGTCACAGTTGAGACAAGAGTGTATACAAATGAAATGGACAAGCATTTGTGCTATTTTATTCCTTCAAGGGAGCATTTGACCACATGAAAAGTGGAAACTTTTAGAGTAGACTGCACTCAACAGCACTCAGCTCCCGACTGCAGCCTAAAAGCATAAGAAGGATGACTCACTCTCAACAAATATTATTTCTAAAATGGGTTCAGACAAAACTGTGGTAGATTCCTTTTTGCTTGACTATACTTTTGTGGTCTTCCTTGCTTCTTATCAAGGTGCAGAAGTAGTTCGGCAGCTTGGTAGGAAACAAAGCACATTTTTACCCAAAACGTCTGTGTTGCGCCAATAGAGCAGTGCAACTAAGATCATCATAAGTGCACAAGTAGAATGATTTATGACTGTAAATCCTGTTAGTTACTCTCAATATGTGGATTCATACTTGCGAAAACGAGATGAACAGTGAGTAAAATAATTATTCATAAGAATTTTTCATGTGTACTAATCATTTCCCAGGTGTGGGGAGAGGGTGGTCCCGGCCAGGAATGCCATGAAGAGTTTGCGCAGACTGAAAAACAAATATGTTTGTCAGCATGCACACAACTTCCCACAGGCATTTACCACAATGAACACCAGCTATCCATTTTGGCACACACCCAGGTTTACAAGACTTTATAAATATGGATTTGCGTCAAAATAAATGGGCTGGGAGGTGGAGCCAAGCGGCCATCATGGCAGACGTGCTCTGAGCGAGCTCCACGGGCCTGCACCATCATCCTTTAAAAATCCTCCCAGATGCAAGCTCCTTGGCCGACCCGGGGGATCCTGACTGTCGAGCACCCGCTGGAGAGGCGTAGGGCTGCCGCTGGGTCGAGGAAACAACTGTGGGACATCCTACGACTCGCGGCGCGGTGGCCTGGCACGCTCCATTGGCCGCAGCCAGGTTCAGGCCATGCGCGCCTCCCAGAAAGGGTCGTGCAGACACACAGAGACGCTTCTGGAGCCCAGTACCGAGGACGAGCTGTGGCCGATACAGCGTCACGATGAGGAACCCCGAAGGGAATGAAGATTTCACTGGCAACCGCAGGGGCCCGGACAGGGCTGGCGGCCTAATTCCTGCTCAGCGCCGAGGCCGGGGGCACTCGATCAGCAGTGAAGCGGTGACAGGGAAGCAGCCCTAGATGGCGGCACACAAGGCAGTGACCCAGCGACATCCACCCAAGACAGAGGTGAGGCACCCACTAGGGGGAGTGGGGGTGCTCCCGGCCACGGAGGAGTCCGGGCTAGGCCTGGTGCGGCTTGCGGTCCGGGGGTCCTCCCTTAGCTGCCCCTGTTACGGAGCTTGGTAGCAGTGCATGAGACCATAGCCCCTACCAATCAACAGAGTGGAACCGCGGCGGTCTGCCCTGGGGACCGATCACAGAGCACCACGGGACCCGGGGAGATGGCCAAGGCCACGAACTTTAGGCCCTGAAGAACCTCCTGTGCATCATGTCCAAAGACAAGGCCCCCGGGCCCAGCCCTAAACAAAGCACCATGGATCGGTTCACGGCGACATCGGTGCAACCTGCAGATAATGTGGAGAATGTGACAGGCCTGCCTGACAATGCTGCTCTCCTGGCTGACATTACTCAGTCTAGGCAGGCACTTGAGGCCCAAATTGGCGCGGTGGGTACAGAAGTAACACTCCAGCGCCAAGACCTTCACAACGCTGTGGATCGCATAACGGAGGCAGAGACAAGGGTTTCGGGGGTGGAAGATGCCGTATCCATGCTCCAACAAAAAGTCACTACCCTGGAACAATAGACCAAGGGCCTGGCCCTATGGGTCGAAGACGCAGAAGGGCGGGCTCGATGAAATAACCTCCGTTTTGTGGGCTTACCCGAGAACTGTGAGGGAGACGACGCCAGGAAGTTTTTCACCTGCTGGCTCAACTCCTGGATCCCGGAATACGCACTTTCCTTGTGTTTCGTAGTTGAATGCGCACACAGGGCTTTGCAGCAGCAGCCTCCACCTGGAGCTAGACCACGACCCATGATTGCATAGATCCTGAACTTCCATGACCGAGATGTCATCCTGAAACAGGCGCGACTACAGTCGGACCTGTTCTACAACTCCCATTGTAGTATGATTTTCCCAGACTACACTAAAATGGTCCCGCAACAGCCCCATTCTCTTACCGCTGCTAAGGCACATCTTTGTGACCTGAAGATCCCATAAACGCTCTTATATCCAGCCCGCCTGCGGGTAATCTTCAATTCTGAGACCATCTTTTTCTACACCCCGGAAGAAGTCTTCACGTGGATGGACGAACAAAGGACCTTGAAACCGCACTCTCCACCGGGAAGAAACTCAGACTTCTCGATGGGAGAGCCCAGCCGCCCGCAGTCAAAACCTACGGACAAGCGAAGTAACCGATCCAGATCCACGTGGCGGTCCAAAAACAACAACAATGACCTGGAGAATACGCCACACAAAAAGAAATAACTTTCATAGTCCTATAGTCTGAACTCCCCAGGAAGATAGTCCTAAATCCCTCAGAACATGTCTGGTTGTATCCAGGCCAAGCATGGGCCAATCGCTCTGGTGTGCTCTGGACCCCTGCAGGGCTCGAAACAGTATTGGAACCCTTGGGATCCATTGGGGAGACCGTGCTCTGCCTCCCCGTTGGTGGCGGGGTGTGGTGCTTCCCGCAATAGATACTTCAGCTGTTTTGAGGTATGGGGTGGGATGGGAGGGGGAGGGGATGTTACTCATGTTTTTGTTTGTTTGGTTAGGACACACATTCACTGCGTAGTTCAGAGGTCTGTGAAGCCGCGCTCCCCGCGTTATCCCTTAAAGCATATCGATCCCACATAGAACGATGGCAGCAGAACCCATGGCGCATTCCACTGGGCAGCTACATATACTGAGTTGGAACACTCGGGGTATGCTTAACAAGATCAGGCCAAGCACATAGGTGCAGATATCCTTCTATTGCAAGAGACACACATGCTTGGCACAAAAAACCCTTGTCTGGCCTGTTATGGGTACGTACATTCATTCCACGCTGGCTTTACGCTTGGTTCCCAGGGTGTGGTCATCCTGATACACTGTAGGGTTGCGTTCACGCTGGTGCAGAAGTGGGCTGACACACACGGCAGATACATATTTGTGCATGGAACTATTGCCGGGGAACATACAGTGCTCGGCAGCGTATATGCCCACCCGCCCCTTGGCCAGAGTTTCTTGGACCACTTGTTGGGGATCTGGGGTGCCCTGCCTGATGGGCTTGTGGTGTTGGTGGAGATTGGAATGACTTGATGTGCCCTGATATAGACAGGTGGTGCCCCACTGGCACCATCACAGGATCTCCTGAGTCTAAGTTGAAGATCCTGGCTGACATGGTTGGGTGGGTGGACACTTGGAGGATGCACTACCCCACAGATGCCAGCTACACCTTTTACTCCCACACCCACTCATCCTATTCCAGGATAGATGACATATTCATCCCCTGGGCCTACATGCACAGAGTACTGACGGCAACGATCCTTCCCAGGGGTCTATTGGACCATTCTCCTGTGGCAGTTCAACTTCTGATTTTAGGTGGCGGCTTTCAGTGTGGCACCTGCAGAGCCAGTCGTACTGCACTCATATCCACAAAGTGCTTCTAGAGTACATTTTACACAATAAGGAGACGGCGTCCTCTGCTTGTGTCCTGTGGTAAGCAATGAAACCCACAATGAGGGGGTGGACGCAAATGACGGAGACAGTCGCTCATTCAGTCAGAGGCACACATCATGGTGCTGGAGCGTCAAGCTCGGGATATCGACGGGGGTGTGACACGTCGGCAGCTAGGCCTTGTACAGCAACAATTCCAAAGTGAGCTAATGGATGAGGTGCGGGATGCACAGAGTAGAGTTTACCAATGGAGTGACAAGTCAGGGTGACTCCTTAACAGGTTATGCCAGCAGGTGCAAGCATATGTCCCACTTCCAGGAATTTGCGACTCCGACAATGTACTGGTGACAGACCCGGTGGTGCTTGCTGAGAGCTTCGCAGCCTATTGCCAATCCCTATACAAGTTTCATGAGGTCCTAGAGTCCTCCACGACCGAGCAGTTCTTTGATGAATTTCCCCCGAGGGACCTCTCTGAGGAAGCCAGGAAGTCTCTCGAGGACCCCCTGACACTGGAGGAACTGACCACCTCACTGGCTGACCTACGTACTGGGAAAGCGCCCAGCCCAAACGGTTTCCCCAGTGAATTTTATGAAGCTTACATGGCCCAGCTAGGCCCCCACTACCTGGCAGCCATACAAGAGGCAGCCCAGACTGAATGAATGCCCCCAGATTGGAGACACGCAGAAATCGTGGTGTTTCAGAAACCAGGTCGACCCCCGGAACTTCATGCCTCCTATCGGCCAATCTCTCTTTTGAATGTGGAGGCAAAGCTTCTTTGCCAAAGCGCTCGCCACTAGACTCTTGGCTCAACTCCCCAACCTGATCCACCTAGACCAGGCGGGATTCATGCCCCGGCGTGCCACACAGCACAACATACGTCAATTCCACAATGTGGTAGCCGCAGTGGTTCGCCTGCACCGTCCAGCGGCTCTTCTCCTAGCCAACGTTGACAGAGCGGCCTATTTAGTTAGTTGGACCTACCTGTTCATTCTCCTGGAACATCTAAACTTCGGCCCCAGATTCCTATTGTATATTCGAATGTTGTATCAGGGACTGACAGCATCTGTACGTATAACCGGCAGCGTGTCTCCACCTTTCCCTATTGGCCGAGGCACCCGGCAGGGCTGCCCATTGTCTTCATTATTGTTCGCCCTGGCCATTGAGCCGCTTGCAACCTGGTTTCATCTGGATGCCTAGATTCGGGGCATTGAGTGGTCAGCCGAAATCTCAGATTGAATAGGCCTATATGCGGATGATGTTCTTTTCTTCATGACAGACACCCATAGGTCAGGTCCCCGAATCCTTCAAATTATGCGGGTATTTGGCTAGACGTCAGGTCTATTTACGAACATAAATAAGTCTACGCTATTGCCTCTGCGGGGGTCTCTCAGAGGCTATAAATGGGCTGCGGACCTCTCGCAGACTCAAGACGGAATAAAATATCATGGAATCTTTATAACAGAGAGACAGGAGGTCTCCAGGGCGCATAATATAGACACGGCCATCGCTAAGGTGAAGTCCGAGCTAAAGTCATGGACAGACCTGCCCCTTTCCGTGAACGGCCACTCAGCAATTTATAAGATGATATCCCTCCCTCAACTCCTATACCAGCTTCAAAATCATCCCTACCCATTCCACAGACATGGTTCAAACAGATCAATTACATGCTAAGTGGGTTCCTGTGGGGGAGTGGAGCGGTCAGGTTGGCACTTCGCACCTGCTTTCTTTCCACCTACTGTGGGGGCATTGCAGCCACCGACATGCAGTCATATTATGCAGCCTCACACCTCCAAGTATTAAATGACTGGTGGTATGGCTCAAGAGATGAACCAGTGTTAGGGGATCCCTCGCTATACAAATACTTATATGGTCGCCTTAACATTCAGGCTCTTCCCCCAGTCACTAAAGTGGTGCTGACGATATGGTGACAGTCCCTTCGCCGTATAGACGGGCTGAACCATCTTACCCGAGAAGCACCGCTGTGGTGTAACAGACTCCTTCCACAGTTGCAGCACCTACAGGGCTTTCAAGGCTGGGACAGGATTGGGATATCCTCTCTGGGGGATGTACTTCAAGGCCACACCCTCAAATCCTTTTCAGAATTACAAGAAGAATTCTCCATGCCTCGCACCCATTTTACAAATATTTACAATGCCGTCACGCTCCTGCGCCATATCTTAAAAACCTCACGGCCCTCCCTGAATTCAGCCCACTAGAAGGGAACCTCCTCATGGGAGACCTGGAGGTACATAAAATTTCCAAACTATATCAGACACTAGTCACCCATTGCGCCCCCACACTAGAGACACTCAGAGAGACTTGGCAAGCAGATGTTGGTCCCATCGACAATGATGATTGGAGTAGGCTCTAGAGTCCCCTCCGGGGGCGGCAGTCTCCTTGCGCTTGCACTTAATTCAGCTAAAATACTTACATAGAGCATATTACACACTCTCAAGGCTTTGGAAGGCAGGGCTCATAGCCTCTCCAGAATGCTTACACTGTGGTGCAGAAGCCACATTCTTGCACATGGTATGGACGTGCCCGGCTCTAGATAGGTTCTGGAGGGGAGTATTCAGATGTCTGGCTGAGGTGCTTAGTTGGACCCTACGCAGCACATCACGGCTTGCATTATTACATATCTCAGAGGATATCGGAGGGAACGCCACTTGCTGTTCCTGGGTCTGACCGTGGCCAAACGAGACATAGCCCGCTCTTGGAAAGCAGAATCCCCACCCATGTTGGGCGTTTAAAAGAGAGGGCTGGATTTCTGGATGGGTATGGAGAAGCCTGTGTTCAAGGCTCGGGGTTGCCCTAAAAAAACACGCACGCATATGGCAGCACTGGGCAGATTACAGAGGCATTGTCCTGGCCCCATTGACATCAAAGCCCACATCATCAGATTTAAAGGTACTGCTCCATGGGCAACACTTAGAATATACTCACTGCCAATAGGCTGATGACAGGGATTGATTACCAGGGAAGCGACAGAGGGACACAGTCAGTTCTCCATGACACTAGTCCTTTTCTTTCCATCGCAGCATGTTGATTGTTTAGTTACAAAACACTATGGGGCCGATTCCGATCTCGGCCGGTAGTGCTCCGAATCGGATTCGGATTTACCGGATCTGATTCGGAGTCCTGTTTCCCGACCGAATCGTACGAGGGTCCGGCCGAGCGAGTACGATGCGAGCGCACGCGAAATCGCCGACCGACTTGTTCACGGGTCCGAACCGCATCGACCGACTTGCTCGGACTCGACGCGCACCGCGCTATGGAGACGTTTCCCGGCCGGGTAAGTACGATGCGCGCCGCGAGCAGTCCGACCGACTCGCGCCGTCTGGCTCGAAAGAGCTGTCGGAGCCGGACTTTGGGGGTCCGCATCGGACCCCCCTGTACGCGTAGGCGCGCGAGTCGCACACGGGGGAACCATGGGTCCCCCCTACCTGTGCATGTATGCCGCGATGCGCATGGACGCATACCCGCTGTAGGGGGCGCCCTTGTTCGCCTCGCACCCATTGAGTCAATGGGAGCCCGCGTACGCGTTGTACGACCGGCTCCCATTGGGAGTCCGACCGAATCGAGTCCGATAGCATGCGAATGCATCGTACTCGTCCGGTCGGACTGCTAGGGTCCGATTCGGTCGGAATTCTCTCCTGGTCCGGCTCGGTCGGAGAGATTTCCGGCCGGAATCGGAATCGGCCCCTTAATTGTTTACTTAGGCCAATTCTATATTTAAGCATGTACGTGTATATTATGGCTCTTGGAGCACGATGTTGGCAAAAACCAATAAAGTATGTTATTAAAAAAAAAAAAGAAATGGGCTAATGCATGATAATGCCCATGCTCCACCCATGTGATGCCTACGCAACACAAAGTAATGCAAGGCAGTGCTTTGCGCTGCATTGCACTACTTTGTATTTACTAAGCCATATAGAATCGCACAAAGCGGCTTTGCATGTCTTAATAAATGCCCCAAAAGATTTGTGTCTGGGCGTTGCCACAAAAGTGATGCATCCCCATTACAAAATCATAATAAATCCTGGCCTTTGACTTCAGATGACCCCCCAAATTAAGGCTGGGCCTCTAAAGGGCCAGTGGCACTGACCCCCTTATCCTACCTGAGGAACAGTTGGGGGAAAGGACCTGCTGGGGGAAGAGACTCTGGTTGGCTCCCCTAGGACTTCTTTGGACCGGCCCTTGACCCCGCTGCCACCTGGATGTCCTTCAGGAAGCCAGGAAGTTGTGGGGCCTAGGGAGTGTGACAGAGAGGGTATTGAGCTGGCTTATTGTGGAAGGGGGGAGCAAGATGGCCCCATCAGCAGGAGACAGCACCAGGAGCGAGGCAGAGGACAGGCCTATTGCAGGGAGCCAGAAGATCCAGCTCCCCATGAAAGACGTTCCTTTAAAGTTCAGAAGACCTGAAGAAAATGCTTCTGATGTCTAGGGTTGGTCACCAAGAGGAAAACCAGCCAAAAGATTACCAAAATCAGTCATCTGGAGACAGAGATATGTTTGTTCAAAGCTTTTACCCCCAAGGGAAAAAAGACAAGAAAACAAGAGTGTAGCCCTCTGTCACCGGATGCTAAAACACCCCTGGGGTGCAGTGGCTGGGGTTGATGCAACGTAAGTTATCTAGATCTCTTTGGGGAGGGGTATATGTGGGTCTCCGCACACCAGCCAACATTTGGCCCAAAGGACCACATCTTCCAGGCCCAATCCACTTTAGGAGTTTAGGGGGACTCCATTCCCCTGGGTCAGAAGAGAAGGAGGCACCGCACTATACTGCCCATCCTGCATTGCTTGCGGGCAGTGGGTAAGATAACTTGTGCACTCCCGCCTGCAGAAGAACAGTGCTGTCGGGACAGCAGACAAAACGGATAGGGCTTTGGGCGCCCCAACATCCCCCAACATACAACATGGCATCTAGGTGCCCCGGGTGAGGCTAGAACACTTCACAAAACTAAAAGTAATGCAGTGTGATGCCACCCTACCTCTTTACACAAAATTTACATATTCAACTCTTTTGTGTAGTGTCCCAAAATGGGCAGTGGCACCATCATTTGACCAGATGTTGTGGGAGGCTGGAGGAGGTGCAGCAGCCTCCCAAGAAAGGTTTGACAGAAGTTAATCTTGAGACTCCTGGGGCCTTATAACAATGACCTCAGAAGAGGTTTGGCTTAGTTCTAAACTCTCCCATAGCTGAAGCTTTTGATCATGGACCCTGGAGTGCAGGGACACCCTATTTTAGTTCTATGACTGAACTTTGTGACTTGTTAAGTGAGAAGAAAGACTCTGAAACACATGTTTTAGTTTGAAAATGTTTTATTGATAATACTGGTTATTACCAGTACTTTGTTTACAATTTTAACAAATACTTTTGAATACTTTAATTGTTCCCATTAGTACCAATGGTGTTACGCTGACAAAGTTTTACTTGTGGTATTGTTGTTAATGTGGTGACACCTTTGCAAAGCCCATAGGCTGACCTTATATATACTGACACACCTAGTACAAGGGGGGTACTGTGACTGTAGAGTTCAGGACCATCTAGGGATACAATATAATGTGAGGGTGTCACCAAAGGTATATCAATCTACCTGAATGTATACATTTGTAATTGTATGTGTAGTATTTAGTAGTGTGTGTCTGTAATAAAGCATTTATCATTTGTAAAAGAAAAAGCACTGACTGGACTATGATTTATTGAGTGTAGTTATTTCATACCAGTGGACTGGAGTTACTAGCCCAAACTACCTCCCCTGGGTAGGCCTTTGAATGGTTGCTTCGCTATCCTGAGAGAGTTAGGTGCTACAATGGGGCACTTTGTTCCCAGTAAAAAGACTAATGCAGACTTATTACAAGGGAAGAACTCACATTACTCTGGACTAATAACTCAATTTCTTACATATATATTGTTATCTTAGTTTTTTTCCCCTGCCTGTTATGTGAATAATCTCTTATAGCAAGTATTTCATCATTATTCCTCAGTTGCTTTGCGTATTGCATCTTATATTGTACAGCTGTTTTATCATATTGAACCACACAAATAAAAAATACACACAATCAACCTACACTTTGCATGCCCTCTCAATTATCTTCTTCATGGTACCCCTACCATCAGGCTTCCCCGTAAAGGACTGTTCATGTTGAATTCCTATTTGCTCCATTGCCAAAATATAGGTTGGAAGCACAAGCTCTCATTGTCCTCCCTGCCTCTGGCACTGGTGCAAAAGGAAGTTAATGGCATTCTGAGCTATTTGGAGGCACCGTGGGGCATATTATCAAGAACGGCGTTAAACTTATCGCCGCTTTAGCGGCAGAAAACTGCCGCTAAAGCGGCGATAATGGGCTTGATAATATGCCCTGGAGAATTCCAATAGAAGCCCATGTTGACACCAGAACATGGGCTTCTATTGGAATTCACAAGGGCATATTATCAAGCCCATTATTGCCGCTTTAGCGGCAGTTTTCTGCCGCTAAAGCGGTGATAAGTTTAACGCCGTTTCTTGATAATATGCCCCTGAGAATCTTGAAGGTTGACACATCCATTTACTCTGTTTTTGCTGTAAGCAAGTTTTATTCGTGGTAGGGCTTTTAAGAAAAGTTAATGGACTTAGGGGCATATTATCAAGCGGCAGCGATAATTATCGCTGGCCGCTGTTAGCGCGAGGAATCCTATCGCCGGCTATCGCTGGAAATTATTGCCATGCTAGCGCTGTATTAACAACGCTTAGCGCAAAGGCGATAATTTTCCAGTGATAGCGATGTTTTCCATGGAACATCGCTGGTTTTCCAGCGATGTCCCATGGAAAACGGCGATATCCTTGGTGATAGGGCCTGTGGTCTTAGCCACACAATCCACCCCCCATGTTAGGTATGCCTTAGTCAGGAATTTAGCAGACGTTAAATTCCTGCGTTAAGGCATACTTAACGCGATTGAAAATATCGCTAACCCACGTTGTTGATATGGCGATACCTGGGTTAGCGATATTTCCCATGTTGTTTTCACAGGCACGCCCCCTTTGCATCTCATTAGCGATGCGATGGGAGGCGTGCAGAAAACGGACGCTAATGCAGGAATCACTAGCTAGCGTGTCCTTGTTAATTAGGCGATAGAATTATCGCCGCTCTTCGTCCGAAAACGGACGCTAAAGCGCCGATAATTCATTAACGCCGCCTTGATAATATGCCCCTTAAATTGTTGACCAGGAGAAATTGGTTGTATGCACTGGTTGCTTTTTTGCACATGTACCTGTTTTTACTTCTAACTGTGCTATGAGAATTTTTTTTATACTTTTAAAGCAATCCTATGATAGTCTTGAAGAAATGTTATCTGGCCATAATAATTTCGAGAAACTGTATAATAATGATTGTTTTATTGTCTATAAGTTTTATGGAATACATTTTCCAAAATAAATTGTTACTACTACAGTTCAAGTTAATGGAAACCATTTAATTAAGTGTGCCTGTGAATATGGTTTGATCGTGTAAGTGCACACCTTTTTAAACATTATAAGGCTTTAAACTTTGAGAAGCATTGACACAAAATTCCTAATTCACCCTATTTAAATTATCGCCTAGATTTGAAGACAGTAAAATGGAATTGAATGCAAATATTCTTAAAACGTAATACCTCAAAGAACATTTTTAATTTTTAAGAATGAGCTCAACTCCAAAATCAGAATCTGCCTGGTTTTCCGATATCTAGGGAAAGGCACAGACACGCCAGAATGAACACAGCCAAAACTTTCAGCTTCTCACCTTCTTTTTTTATTTTAGAATTTAGCAAGTTCGGACTCTCTACGTATTCAAAGTTGGATTGCATAGTATTCACATTGACCCTGCTTGATTAAGAATCGCACACAACTATCAGTCACTGAGGTAACATTGCAGGGAGGACTGTTTTCTCCTTTTTTCATGGATGACATTGAAATTCGTTCCACCAAACATGCATTTGTATGGTTTGTAGAATGTTTTGCTGCAGTGCAGCAGGAGAACAATTGATCATTCTAAATACAAGGGAGGAAAGCGTAATGCTTCTTCCTGAAACTAATGGAAAGCTAGGTGTTCACCAACTGAAGAACCACTCCACACGTACACAAGCTGCTGGCCTGTCGTATCGTACAGACCACGGGCTGTATTTCATTTCTAGTTTTTGGGTAGGATGAAGATTATTTCTTTAACAGATCCTGCAAGGCATAGAGTCAACAGGCACATAGACAGTAGGATCAAAGGTGCTCAAATGCTAACTCCAGCCTCTAGCATATCAGGTAACACAAGTGGGATGTGCCAGTTATGGGGCTCATTGCTTAGAGCAGTGATTGAAAATACATTGATTTTGAGTTTCCACAACTGCATCCAAAGCATTTGGCATTCCGTGCTGTGCTATTACACTGTTCCTGGGATTAGAGAAAACCATTCATACATAATAAATGAGTGCATTTATATAGTGCACTACTGTGGCATAATGTCACGTTTAGTCTCTTTGGAACTATATGTATGGTATATATACATATGCCTGTAGATGGTATATATATATATATATATATATATATATATATATATATATATATATATATTCACTGAAAAACCATAGGTTTTAGGGACAGTTATAGTTAGTTGGACATTTCACTCGTACAAAACCCGTGAAATTCCCCGTTATAGTTAGTTCAGCTAACTATAACTCGCGCCCCCGCAATGCACTGCTGATGACGTCACATATTACATCACTCATGACATGGTCAGTGACATCACTGATGACATCACTGATGACATCTCAAGGTTTTTTAAATGCTAATTTCTAACTATAACGTCCCTGAATCCTATGGTTTTTTCAGTGAATTTCAAAGGTTTTTTAAATGCTAATTTCTAACTATAACGCCCCTAAAACCTATGGTTTTTTCAGTGAATTTCAAAGGTTTTGTAAATGACAATTTTTAAATGTATTAATTGTTATATTTATTTTTTTGATACTGATTTACAACATTTTTTAAAACTATTTATTTTTAGATATTTTATTTTTTAAATTACATTGTAATTACATTATACATTAAATTACAAAATATACTTTCTCAGAATGAATTACTTTAGTTTAAATACTTTGCAAATAGGCAATAGACTTTTAAGTACAGTAGTTACAGATGTTGCAATGGGCAACACAATTTCAAACACAATGCAACATTGAGCTCAATGTGAATTTCTAGTTAAATGCAATTAGTTACTTTATGGATTACTTTTCTAACCACAGGACTGGATCCTAGATTCAGTCCTGGGACATCTCCTGTAAACAGTTGAGTAAAAGCGTTTTGGTTACAGTAGTGATTTTTAAGGGATATTATTGTATTTTAAAAGTTGACAGAAACTTTTTCACATAGAATCACCAATGTTATCCTACGGGTGGAAATTCACGTAGCAGGTAAATAGTGTTATCGTTACTTTTTCTTACTCAGTGGTGGATCCTGGATCCAGCACTGGTGCATCTCCTGTAAACAGTTGAAAGAATGCGTTTAAGTCATACAGGCGATTTTTAAGGAATATTTGTAGTTTGTGAAAATCTGCTCAAAACCAGACAATGGATTCCTATGGAAGGAAATACAAGTTACTGGTAAGTACGGTTAGAATTACTTTTTCAGGGTCAGTGCTGGGCTAAAAGATGCAGCACTGGGTTCTCTCCTGATAACAGGTGAGTAAATCGGAATTCGTAGTTCGGCTGATTTTAGAGGACTATTATAAAGTTCCAAAACTCCACACACAAGAATTTCCAAGTGAAACCAGTCAATGTTAGCCTATGGAAGGAAATTCAAGTTACTGGTAAGTACGGTTAGAATTACTTTTCAGGATCTGTACTGGGCTGAAAGATGCAGCACTGAGGTCTCTCCTGATAACAGGTGAGTAAATTGGAATTCGTAGTTCAGCTGATTTTAGAGGAATATTATAAAGTTCCAAAACTCAACACTTAGAAGAATTTCCAAGTGAAACCAGTCAATGTTAGCCTATGGAAGGAAATTCAAGTTACTGTTAAGTACAGTTAGAATTACTTTTCAGGATCTGTACTGGGCTCAAAGATGCAGCACTGAGGTCTCTCCTGATAACAGGTGAGTAAATCGGAATTCGTAGTTCGGCTGATTTTAGAGGAATATTTGTATGTTTCAAAATCGACACTTAGAAACTTTTTCAGCAAAAAGCAGGCAATGATATCCTATGGAAGGAAATTCAAGTTACTGGTAAGTACGGTTAAAATTACTTTTCAGGATTAGTACTGGGCTCAAAGATGCAGCACTGTGGTCTCTCCTGATAACAGGTGAGTAAATCGGAATTCGTAGTTCGGCTGATTTTAGAGGAATATTATAAAGTTCCAAAACTCCACACTTAGAAGAATTTCCAAGTGAAACCAGTCAATGTTAGCCTATGGAAGGAAATTCAAGTTACTGGTAAGTACGGTTAGAATTACTTTTCAGGATCTGTACTGGGCTCAAAGATGCAGCACAGAGGTCTCTCCTGATAACAGGTGAGTAAATCGGAATTCGTAGTTCGGCTGATTTTAGAGGAATATTTGCACAATGGTGAAGGAAGGGGGTGGGGCCTGAGGTGACATGTCTGCAAACACGCCCTGTGGCGCGTTTTAAGTTGGAGAATTAATTCCTCCTCAATCCCGAGGGTCCCCTAGGGGCCAACTAGCCCACCAGGTAACTCCAGTATGCGCCAGAGAGCTGCGTTGCAGAGAGGTGTTCAGAGGCCATGCCCCTTTTTGCACCTCTCTGCAACGCAGCTATGTGGCACTTTCTAGACGTATCTGGTGGGCTAGTTGGCCCCCAGGGACCCTCAGGATTGAAGGGGATTTAATTTCCCATCTTAAAACGCGCCACTGGGCCTGTTTGCACACATGTCACCTGAAGCCCCGCCCCCTCCCTTCACCACTGTGCAAACGCGCCCCGTGGCGCGTTTTAAGTTGGGGTATTAAGTCCCCTTGAATCATGAGGGTCCCTGGGGTCCAACTAGCCCACCCTGTACCTCCAGTATGCGCCAGGGAGCTGCGTTGCAGAGAGGTGTTCAGAGGCCACGCCCTTTTACACCTCTCTGCAACGCAGCTCTGTGGCGCTTTCTGGACGTACCTGGTGGGCTAGTTGTCCCCAGGGACCCTCAGGATTAAAGGGATTTTATTCCCCATCTTAAAACGCGCCACGGGGCCTGTTTGCACACATGTCACGTGAAGCCCCGCCCCTCCGTTCACCACTGTGCAAACGCGCCCCGTGGCGCGTTTTAAGTTGGGGGATTAAGTCCCCTTGAATCCTGAGGGTCCCTGGAGTCCAACTAGCCCACCATGTACCTCGAAAAGCGCCACAGAGCTGCGTTGCAGAGAGGTGTAAAAGGGCGTGGCCTCTGTACACCTCTCTACAACGCAGCCCCTGGCGCATACTGGAGGTTCCTGGTGGGCTAGTTGGCCCCAGGGACCCCCAGTATTCAAGGGGAATTCGTTCCCCATCTGCAAACGCGCCAGGGCGCGTTTGCAGAGTGCTGCAAGGAGGGGGCGTGGCCTCCGGCGCGATGCCGGTCTTTTTTGTTGTTGTTTTTTTTTAAGAAGGGGGGCTGTGTGGCCCCCCTTCTTTTTCTAATGTATTGGCCCTGGGGACCCCATCCCCCAGGGCCTGCCCCCTAATAATTTGTTTTAAAAAAAAAATTTGTAAGGGGGCCGTGTGGCCCCCCCTTCCCAGGCCTTAATCGGCCCCGGGGACAGGGTCCCCCAGGGCATGGCCTTCTTTTTTGTTTTAAATAAAACTTATGGAGGGGGGCTGCGTTGCCCCCCTCCTCAGGCCACTTATGGCCCCGGGAACCCCATCCCCCGGGACCCGGCCTTTTTTTTAATTCATTTTGCTACTACTTGTCCCGGGGACCCCATCCCCCGGGGCTGGCCCTGTCCTTTGGGGTCCGTGGGGGGACCCTAACTCCCGCACGGACCCTGCCGGCTCCCCACGTCCCTCGGGAGCCGGCATTGCTTTTCCACATGGGGAGCTGCTAACATGCAGCTCCCCGTGTGGAAAAGCAATGTGCTTTGGATATTGGAAGCGAGAGCAGGTTTCCTGCTCTTGCTTCCAATATCCAAAGCAGTTTGCTATGATAGCAAACTACAGTTTGCCATAGCAAACTACAGTGTCCCGGGGGTGGGCACCCCGGGACACTGCAGGAGTCGGCCCTGGGGGGTGGCGGTCCCCAGGGCCATCAAGGGCTCCAGGAGGGAGCCCGCGCTTTGTTTTTTTTTTTATCGGCAGGATCCGCGCACCCAGCACGTTTTTTGCCGATTTAAAAAAAAAAAAATGTTTTGGCCCTGGGGGGTCCTTATAGGACCCCCTGAGCAGGCCTAGGGGGTCAGGGTGTTTCTACCCTGCCCCCTTTTTGCGTTTTACGCAGTTGTTTTACTGCTTTCTTGTTCCTCGGTTCTACCGAGGAACAAGATGGCTGCCAACACTTCCTGGTTTGGAGTGTTGACAGCCAATTAGCATGCAGCTCGTGATCGAGAGGGTGCGCGGATCCACCGCGGTCATAGATATCGAAACTTTTATTTTGGATTTTCTCAGCAACTACTGAACAGATTTACACCATTTTTAAAAAGGGCGCTTTCTGAACCAAGCACTACCTTTTTGCCAAATTTGGTGTAATTCCGTTCAGCAGTTTTTGCTGTAGCCTTGCATAAAGTTTCCTATGGGAAATTGATTTTTTCACTCTTATTTTTTGAATTTCTCCGCAACTACTGAACGGATTTACACCATTTAAAAAAAAGGTAGCTTTCTGAACCAAGCGCTACCTTTTTGCAAAATTTGGTGTAATTCCGTTCAGCAGTTCGGGCTGTGCCTTGGCTAAAATTTCATATGGGAATTAACATGGAGAAAACACGTTTTGGGACCCCCCTTTTTTCTCAGCCCCCGCTTGATGAATCACCCCGAAACTTTCAAGACAGGAGCGGACCGGAGCGCCCCACTAGTTTTGAAAATTTCGCGATGATTCGTCAAACGACGCCAAAGTTATTGGGAATAGAATGTTATGAATTTCCTATGGATAATAGGTCCTAACTATATATATATATATATGAAGTGCCCTTAAGTGTGCAATATATGGAGGTTGGTCGCCAAGGGCATTGTGAAAGTATAGACTCACAAAAGTCACAGGCTAAGTGCCTGTATTATTGAAAGGAACACTAAAGTGACTTGCACTTTTGTTTTTGAATGCGCTTGGGGGTATTTATTCCTTATAATATGAAAATTTGGGAGGGTACAGCAAAGGCTGGCATAAAAGAACATGAAATGTAGGTATTGTTGAAGGTGTTTCTGAGCTATAAAAAGGTACAGCTGCAAAGCTCTTAAGTTTCTAAGTTCCTTGTATGAGTAACTTTTACAGTCATGGATTTTTCTTTGTATTCTGATACTCAGAGGCCTAATGTTAGAATTAGATAAACAGGATGTCAAGTCCCAGAATGCAAAGAATAAACTCGGAAAGCATGAGATACTCAATGAAAAGCCCTGGAAAATGTCAGAGGTCTGCTGGTGAAGAAAGTCTCTACTCGGCAGTCAGTGTCATTCTTCCAGCACTGTTGTGACAATTATGAGGTATGGCCTTCTAAGTGTACTGTCTCACACATCAAACAAGGTCTGAAGACAGCAAGTGCACATTGCTCTGTTTAGTTCCTGACTCCGCTGCTCAGGCATCCCTTTTGAAGATTACAGGGTGTGGAGGTGTAAGCCATGCTGTGAAATGCCTGTCACTTGCCACTTATGCTTGCAGGTCTTTAGTCACACCCACACTGGAAGAGTTTTGGGAAGCAGGAGCAGCATTGTGGGAGGCCTGAAAAATTTGTAATGCTGATCGTCAACTTACTTAGAGCAGCTTGTAGCATGCGGAGTCCCACCCAGGAGCGACAAGGGGCCTACAAGCAAAGATGGTAGAGGACAGGCCTCTCACAGCGATGCTTTCCTAAATCTCTACACATCCAAGGAAAGATCATGGTACCCACCTGATGTCTACTGAATATGTGGAGGACCTGCTGCAACTTTAATTTAGTGCTGATGCCTCAGCCAATGCATATTCGGAGGCATGTTTACAAAGAAGTGGCATAGGGCAGCGCCGCAAGTCATTTTGCTGCGCTGCCGTATGCCAATTCGAAAGTGCAGGAATGCACAGTATTTACAAGATACAGTGCATTCCTGTCCTTTCAGCTAGTGCTGGCGCACAATTTGCAGCCGAGCACCAATGCAGGCACTCTTGCACCATGGTGCAAGGGAGTCTGTGTTGTTGGCAGGATTGTTTTTATGCAGGAAGGGATACCTTCCTGCACAAAAACAATCATGAGAGGTGTTGTCCTCATTCTATGTGTGCTGCAGAATGCAGTGTTTCAGGGAAAAATCTATTGAACAAACACCAAGAAAAGCAAGTTGACAATATAATATGGGTTTATTACAATACTGCAGTGAGGATCAGTCACTACAGGAGAGATCAGTTCACCTCCGAGGACATACAACTTGATGTCTGGAGTTTTAGCTCAGAAGCAGCTCTATTTATTCTTCCAAACCACAAAAGAAAGGGTCACAAGTTCATCACTGACGTAAGCAATGTTCACACAGGACATACAAGCTAGCATCAGTAGATGTAGCAATTTCTCAGAAACAGAAGCGCATGTAGGTGGTCCTTGTCTCACATGATGAACGTGGAAACCCCCCTGTGGGTTTCGGTTCTCAGAATCTAAGTGGAGCAAAGATATATTTATCTAACTGCACAGCGCGTGTTGTGTTCTGCTCAACGCTGATTGGTCAAGCTTATCTGACCTTTTGCATGTGGTTTCATCCATCATGTCTAAACATTGTGTAAGTGTGACATGTGGTTTTCAACAGAGGCGGACATTCATGTCATTATGAACAGTGGCAAAGCTTGCACTTGGACCAGTCCATCCAGCGTACGTACTTAATCTATGTGTGCATGCATCAGCACCAATTACAAAGGAAATAGACTTTAGCATGATTAGCATATATCACCCCGTCTCTCTAGCAGATGGAAAGTGTGGTAACCTAAGTTTGTAGTTTCTACGCTTAAGCACTACTGGTTTCCTGAGTCTGGAGAAAGATATGATCTACGCTTCATGCAGTAGCTCAATTTGTTAACCGAAGGCTGCTTCCTGACCTTGCAGGCTACTTCCTGACCTGTCAACGAACTATGTGACCTGATTAGTTCAGCTAAACACATTGTCCTTTATAACATGCTATTTCTGAACTATTTCTCATGCAGAGGCCTGTATTCCTACTGGGGCCTAAAACTGTTTCTAACTTGAAACCTTTGCATGGAAGTTGCAGGCCTCAGCTCTGTGTGTGTTTGTATATAATGTATCCTTGTTTTCCCTATATCATTCCTCCCTCTAGTTGATTCCTCAACTACTTCTCCAAACCTATCATCCTCAAAGGGAATCTCCTCATATATAACACTCTGTTCTAAGACATCCGTGGTGCATTTCCTAACCAAAAATGCTCCTCCTACGCTAGCTGTCATCCTTTTGCAACATAAAACATAAGACATGTCAAAAGCAACACAACAATTAGAGGCAACCAGGCCTTAAACAACCCTGACATCCAGAACAGCACCCATTCGAACTAGCCCTCGAACCACTCATCTGGCACACCCACCTCTTCAACCATCTTCTTGTGTATATCATGCAATGTCTGAATGGCCACCATTATCAACTTTAATTTTGGCTCTACTTCAAAATCAAGTGCTGGGGAGATCACAGGGGGCTTGCAAACCACATCTGGGCCTAGCCAGACCGATTCCCCTTCTCCCGGGTCATTCCTCCGGTGGAAACCCCTAATGGCTGCCACCACGCTACTTATGACCACTTATGTCATTGAATAGTCTGTATTCCTGTGGGAGCGTTTTCCCAAACCGAAGTGCCATAGTATTCTGAAGCTCTTTTCTTCTGCTGATGTTGAAACAAAGTCTCTTAGACAGCACATGGGACGGGCATACAAATCAGAGAAGTCCACTGCTGGTATCATCAGGGTGAGGGTGTGAACAGTCACAGAGGCCATTCCAATTCGGGGTCAGGTGCATGTGGAGCCGGGTCCCATACTGACAAAAGTGATCCATCAGGCTGGAGGTGCCCCCCTGCATGTCGGCGTCGTCCACAGTGGTGTTGCAGTTGAGGTTACTTCCTACCTTTACTGTCCTATTTCCTCTGAAACAAAGAGAAAACTGTGTTAGTTTCATTTTTGTTATAGGGTGTGTTTTAGTTCCTGTCCATGTGTATCCCTGTATGTTTGCTTCCCATATTAGCTGAAACTGTCCTACTATGTTACCAAATTTTGAAGGGCTGTTTGTCTCTGTGCCATTCCACAATGATATAGCTCTATATGTGAACTTGGCTTCTGTATGTCATTTGTGGGCAAATACTGATCCTGTGACATTGAGTATTGGCCTACCTGCACAATCATGGGGTAGAGGTTTAGCTAAATAATTACTACATTCGGATGGTGGTTGAGTTACCCCTAAAATACCCTAGTCTAATATCCCTTTTTTCCCACTTTGGCCAATCTCTCTTATGACCTGCTTTCTTCATTCTTGATATCTGATCTCTTTTCTCTAGTCTATCTGTCAAGGTCTGTAGTCCTTCAGTGATGGTATCAATTCTAGTTGTTTTACCTTGCGCAGTAATGGGGCTAAGATGTGTTGGTTGCAGCTGATGTCACGGCCTTCTTCAGGACCTTCAAACAACCTTTATGGGTCGATTGGGCCGAAACATGTTGACCTGGTTCATCTGTCACATGCAGTAACTATTATTTCCATACTGCAGGTGCACTGTTTTTAATCCTGACACTAGGAATAAGCCAATAAAGTTTTTTTCACTCCTAGTAGCTAGTTGTAGCATCACTTACCTCACATTTTGAGTTTCTTTTTCCTGCACTGCGCCCGCTACCCAACCAGTCTAAAGCTTCACATCTCTAGGATTTAGTATATCCTCCATAGAGAAGGAAACTAAAAACATCCCTGAGCTCCTCCCTCACAAGGAGGGGGTTGTAGCCCTTGGAGGGGGTTGTAGCCCTTGGCGGATCTAGGAGTCTCCGCCAAGAGGAGAATCCCAGATGATGAAGCATGCCACCTTGGTGGGTGAGGGGATTTCATCCTAATTAAAGGACTCCCCCACTAGCGACACAATATCTCTGCTGTTGTCTCTCCTGGTGCTGTTCCAGCACTCTAGGCCAGAGAATTCTTTGTGTTTTGCACCAATGTTTGAGGAATCTGTCCTCGCTGGTCTTTAAACTTCCCTTGGACCCCCTCTCCCCTTCTTTGTTTCTGTTCCGGGGTTTAATGAACCCTGCTGGCACACAGTACAGGTGTATACATGCATTGTGATCATCTCATGCAAGTTGGGAACAAACCAGTCCTGGCGTATTTGTAGAGACATGTTGGGCCTAGCGGTGTGCAAAGGGAAATATAGCTAGTTTACGGCTAAAAGTAGCAATGCTTGGATATCTATCTATATATTAAATCTGTTCCTGTCTGTGTGCATCCAATGGGCCTGAAGGTGGCGATGTTTGCCGATGGGCCACTAGCTAACAAAACTATAGTATGTGTGTTGCTAAGGGAGTGTTTTGCACTGTTGTGGTGACATAGGATGAATCAAAGTATATGGTTATTGCTTCGCCTTCCCCTTGTTTAAGCGCTTGCACTAAAGCTACTAGTTCAGCATCCTGAGTTAAGTAATGAGGTGGCAATGTTTTCTGGTCTGGTATCAGCAATATATCTGAAGAGTCAAGCTGCATGGCTTTGACCACTACTGCACCTGTGTGTCTCAATCCTGTGTCCTAATCTACTGTGGAAAAGCCATCTACAAAATATACAACACTGCCTGGAATGGTGTCTTCTTGTGCGTGGCTACACTCAACTGGAGTATATGTGGCCCAGTCATGGATATCATCGCCTCTATCTGAAATGGGGTACACAAAGAAGGCAGCTATATTGTCTTTATGACACTTAACTACCTTGATGTGAGTCAACTGAGGAGGACATTGAGGAGGACATTGGTCTTTCCCCAACCTCTAAAGCCACCCAGCCTCTGAGAGGTAGGTAGGCCTATTGACTTAGTACCTGTATTTATTTCAACTTTTTATATTCCTTTTTTTTTTTTATATGATCACATCCTTCTATTTATTTCTCATTATCCTGAAGATCCACCCATCTCCTACTCCTTGCATACTTTTCCATTAATACAAGCTGTTCTTCTTCCATTTCAACTCACTTATTCTCATAAATTCTTCTAAATAATCCAGTTTCTTTTGGCTGGTGAACCTATAAGCAGAGACTAGTCTAACGTCTTAGACTCTCCAAACAGTTATATATGTGAGACAAATATTTTATTTTACTTTTATATTTATATTAAAGTGTGATTGCAATCTCAAAAAAAATACATACTTTTATAATGGAATTTTAATCTACAGAGTCCTGCGATAAGAGAATATTCTCAAATAATGACTGTCTGTATACCCTCAAGATATTCATCTATGTCCCTGTAGGATGTTCTAAAAAGTTTCCAATTACTTCTTTGGAACACTTATCTAATATTCTAAAGTATATAATGTTATTACAACAATGTATGTTGTCCTTAGACCTAAAGGTGATGTGGTGTCAATTCCTAGGCGCTCAAGGATTTCTCCCATTAAGGGATTATTAGGTGATACTGGTATTGGTAGTCTACTGGGGTCAGTGCCATTAGAAAAACCTACAACCTTACTGCTATAAAGATGGACAATTAATTAAGGGACCTGTTGTGATCGACTACCTGTGTACCCTTGAGACATTTGCCTAAATAAAATCCTTTCCTAGAATTCTACAATATTTCTCACAAAATAGGAAATCCTAACTACATAACATAAACAGAAAAAACTACAACATGACATTAATCTGTGGCCATACTTCTATTCACATTTACAGAGACATACTAATCTACTGCAAAACTACATACTAGGGCAAACATTACTACTACTGCTACTACTACTGGTCGCTTCTCCCTGATTCAAAAGGAGGATTACTTTCACTGCCTGTAACTACAAACTGTGACTCCCAGACTTAGATTCTGGGGTGATTTGAGTGCCCTTCAGAACGTATGCTGGCTATCCAGCATCAAGTGCTACTCTCTCCTGACCACTTCTGACTACCTTTAGTCAGGTCCCCTAGTACCTTCCGGACTTACCACCGGAGCTCTAGTCATTATTGTGTCTATACACAATCATGCTTGCATTTCCCCACATATGAATAATAACAAAATAATAACATATAACATATTCTACTGTCCATGTGCTACTTGTAAATTAAAAGGGACGACATTCGCACTCTTCTCACCTTCTCATAATGCAAACTCCTGAGTCCTACCCATCCCAGAGAAATGGGAAGACTTTAATCTGAAGAACCGGCATCTTCCTACCTTCTTTTAATTGCACAAAATCATTTCAAGAGGACAGGCGGTATTCGGGATATGGCAACAGGTGAGAAGAAGTGAAAGTCCTGGCACAAGGCTTCCCAATATGTTGGAGGGAAAAATCTATTGAACAAACACCAAGAAAAGCAAGTTGACAATATAATATGGGTTATGCATTGAGGATCAGTCACTACAGGAGAGATCAGTTCACCTCCGAGGAGATAAAACTTGATGTATGGAGCTTTAGCTCAGAAGCAGCTCTATTTATTCTTCCAAACCACCAAGGAAAGGGTCACAAGTTCATCATTGACGTAAGCAATGTTCACACAGGACATACAAGCTAGCATCAGTAGATGTAGCAATTTCTCGGAAACAGAAGCGCATGTAGGTGGGCCTAGCCTCAAATGATGAGCGTGGAAACCCCCCTGTGGGTTTCGGTTCTCAGAATCTAAGCTGAGCAAAGATATATTTATCTAACAGTGCAACTCGTGGTTATGTCCTGCTCAACGCTTATTGGCCAAGCTTATCTGACCTTTTTGCATATGGTTTCCTCCATCATGCCTAAACATTGTGTAAGTGTGACATGTGGTTTTCAACAGAAGCGGACAATCATGTCATTATGAACAGTGGCAAAGCTTGCACCTGGACCAGTCCATCCTGCATACGTACTTAATCTATGTGTGCATGCATCAGCAACACGATTACAAAGGAATTAGACTTTAACATGATTGGCACATTTCGCCCAGTCTCTCTAGCAGATGGAAACTGTGGTAACCTAATTTTGTAGTTTCTACACTTAAGCACTACTTGTTTCTTGAGTCTGGGGAAAGATATGATCTACTCTTCATGCAGCAGCTCAACTTGTTAACCACAGGCTGCTTCCTGACCTTGCAGGCTACTTCCTGACCTGTGAACGAACTATGTGACCTGATTAGTTCAGCTAAACACATTGTCCTTTGTAACATGCTATTTCTGAGCTATTTCTCGTGCAGAGGGCTGTATTCCTACTGGGGCCTAAAACCGATTCTAACTTGAAACTTTTGCATGGAAGTTGCAGGCCTCAGCTCTGTGTGTGTTTGTTTATAATGTATCCTATTTTCCCTATATCAGCAGCACAGGTGGAAAGAGGAAAAAACAAGGAGAAATGTAAATATTTCTCTTGGCTGTGCCTGCTCTAGGGAGGTGCAAGGTTTTGGCGCTTCCCCAGGTTTACGAGATTTGAAAATCTGGGACAGCGTCAAAGTCCATGGGTGTTGCGTGGGTACACCCACAGCAACACCCATGGAACACCTCTTTGACACAGAGTAAATGTAAATCCAGTACTTGTATAGCGCACAAATCACCCCCGAAGGGGTATCTCGGCGCTGGGGGCTGTTGGGAAGATTAAGAGAGCTATTGGTCAGAGTCGCATGGTGCTGGGCAGACCCCTGCCGCCAGAGCCAGAGATCGAACCGTGATCCCCAGCGTCCAGTGTCAGTCGCCCTGGCCGCGGCGCCACACCTCTCCCCACGCGCCACACCTCTCCCCACGAGTAAGACAAGGCAGCCACTTGCACTACTTTGCCTTACTCCATATCTAAAAGGCCATGAAAAACCATGTAGGGTGGCTTTACGTGGCCTTGTAGATATGGCTAAACCCTGTGCGTCACCGGAACATCACAAAAAGTGACATTCCGGTGGCACACGGGGCTTGTAAACAAGCCCCCCAGTGACTTAATGCTGATATCACCTGTGGCCTTGGAGGTCTTGCTGTGCAGAGTAGCTTACCTTGGAGAGTTTGGAGAGCAAACCCCACCTCTGATGGCTGAATTTCTATTGGTCATGTGACAAAGGAGTGCCGCACAGGATGTGTTCCAATTTGTACACCAGGCATCCATGTGGATTCCACCACTGTGAGGTGAGGTAGAGGGGGTCTAGCTCCCTTGATTTATGATGCTATTGGGGTCCTGTTTGGTGAGGTGCACGAACGCCCCACTCTGAACAAGGGGCCCGATTCACAGAACTAACTTACGTCAAAAACGTAAAGTTAGTACTTTTTGGTATTCACAGAATACACTTACTCATTTTGGTATTCACAGAATGCACTTACTCATTTTGGTATTCACAGAATGCACTTACTCATTTTGGTATTCACAGAATGCACTTACTCATACTAACTTTATGTCCGCACTCGGGCCGGAGATTCCGGCCCGGAGGTGGAGATTCCGGCCCGATGGTGGAGATTCCGGCCGGTTGTGGAGATTCCAGCCGGTAAATCGGGGGCAGAGTAAAAAGCAATGGGTGTTGTGGTGGAATGCCCACAGCAAAACCCATAGCACGCCCCTTTTATACAGATACCTGCGTGAAAGGGGAAAATATTTACAAAGCAACGTTAAGCCACGCAAAGTGGCTTAATGCCGCTTTGTAAATATGGAGCAGGGCACTCCGCCACCAGAACGTCGGAAAAAGTGTTGTTCCGGTGTTTCAATGCTTCATATGTTCATATGCCCCTCAATGCTTTGTCCTGCTTTGCGCTACTTGAATCACAGTTGCATTACATGTGTGTTGCATGGGCATTTACAAGCGACAACCCAGGTTTTTTGGCACAAAGGCCTATCTAGTAAAATGATTGACAGGGATTAGCACCAAGCATATCACCTTCTTGAGGCAGGCTTTAAGAAGGAGAAATGTTTTATGTCTTCTAACTTTTTACACATTGCATGTCTGCTGCACTATACAACACACATTCAATGTCTGAAAAGTTTGAAGTTTGCGAAGGCATAGTATTTTGTACTGTATGGTTAACCTTTAAGCACAAAACCTATTCTAGATATTATGCTCACACCTTTGCACTGTGTAGCAAAGGAGTGTGGGTATGGTGCCAGGCAGTCTGTTTTAGCACCAGCGCTAGGAAAGAGAGCAGCAGTGCCATATCTTAGTAGCTATGGCTCACCAAGGTAGTCTTCCTGTAGCGCAAGGCAGTGTAGCAACTGTGGTTGTTGTGCTGCATGGTGTTACCCTTTTCTTTAATAAATATGCCCTTAACTCCCATTGAGCATGAGTGAGTTAGTGAATGAGAATAAGTAAGTCAGAGAAAGTTTGCACCGCAAAAAAAGTGAGAGCATGTGGGTGAGAATGAATGAGTATAAGTGTGAGGGAGTGTTAGAGAGTGTCAGGGAGTGTGAGCAAGAATGGGTGAGAGTGATTGGCAGTGAGCGAGTGTTACTGTGAGTGAGAATGAATGACTGAGTGCAAGTGAACAAGAATAAATCAGTGACAGTTTGAATCAGTGAATATAAGCGAGTATTAGTGAGAATGCGATGTTAAACTTACAAGTGTGCCCTTGAACCTGGCTTGCTGAAGGTAGTTCTTGCCTTTAAGAGGCACCAATGGAAAGCTAGAGAGAGTTCTTCACACTACAAGCACCTGTGACAAAATGCTAGCAAATGAGGACACACTAGAGGTTATACTTGGCATATAGGCACTCCCATGACAAAATGCTGGCAATAGTATACTGGATGTAATTCTTGGCATAGGAACACCTGCAGAAAACTGCTGGCACTGGTGCACTGGAGGAAATTCTTGGCATAGGAAACAACCGTGCAAATTACTGGTACTGGCACATCGAAGGTAATTTGTGTTAAAGGGAGGATAACTATCATAAATAGGAAGGGGGAGCTCATGACATAGTGCTGTTCCGCCATGCTAGAGATAATTTGTGACATAAGGGTCGACCATGGTTTATGGACAGCACTAGTAGCAAAATTCTGGCAGTAGCATATTGTATGTTATTTTTAGACTAAAAGGGCACCCATGGCCATTTAGAAGGTAAGTAGTGTTTTGATGATCACTGTTTACTTTGTACACCTTCCAATGGGATTGTGACTGGGACATTACACGTTAGGTTTTGTAAAAATAATATATTCAGCCGTGCAATGTGCACTCTTTTGATTAAATTAAAAAATGAACTAAAAAAGAAACATTTTAAAATACTTTTGTTGACGGTTCATTATTGCAAATATATGAAAAATGAAGTGTCTGAATGAAACCTACACCTCTGTGCTTCACCTGAGTGATAGAACCTTGCAAATTATTTTACATTAAAATGTATTAACAGTAAGGAATAATTTAGGCCAATAATATAGTTCATATTCAATGTTTGGTGTACAACAATTAATTGAGGTGAACATAACTACTATTCATTTATTTAAATATCTTTCTTTCTCTCCCCATGATTTATCAACACATTTCTCATTGCAGTACACGGTAGGGGAACTATTAAATCATGATAGTTTGTGGTATAAAAAATGTAGGTTCCCAGTGCTGTTGTGTTTTATGTGGCACTAAATCCTTCTCAGATGAAACCATTCATGTTCATGTAATACTAAGCGAAATGAGTAATAGTGCCCTTGCATATCACACCAGCAGCCTAATACAGGCGATATTTAAAACAGACGTGTGTCTATGTTGTGTTATTATCTTAATCATGCATTTATTATGGAACTTCAGAAATGTCAATTATTGTGATGTCATCATGTTTAAAGTCAAGGGATATCACTTCATAGGAAGATTGAGGGTCAAAGGCCATATGATGTCACTGCCTGTCATTAAGGTCAAGGGTGTGTGATATCACTTCCGCTACTCATGTCATTTTGGTGAATCGATGTCCATGGGTCATCTGGGAAAAGGTCAGCTCTTGTCTTTCCAATAGGTTTCCCAATGTCTCTAAAGCAGATGCATTATAACTATGGCCTTGGACCATTTGTCAGGTCAGGGTCACAATTGAGGTTGTAAGTCACATGAGGACACATGTATGTGCAATTGCTTGTACCCTCTGATGTTGCCTGTGCTGTCTGTGTTGCTGTGGGGCATGGTCAGCCTTCTGCATCTGTTCAAGACCTTTTGAAAATACACCAATGTCTGGTACAGCAGACATGCTTTGAAATTGACTTGAGGGTTTCTGGATCAGATTGCATAGTAAAACGTTTGAAATCTCTTTCTTTCATCCATCAAAATTTTTGATGTCAATAAAATATAGACAATCTCTTTTGAACTGCATTATGGCTTTAGTCCAAAGTCTCCAATAGTTCTACTAGGTGTTTTCATTGTGGATATGGAATAACCAGCCCCTTAGTAGGAAGCAATGTGTTCTTTAGTAGGATCAGAATTGCTAAACAACCTCTGACATCATATGATGGCCAGTAACATTTGCATAATAAGTACTTTTGGATTATACTGCATTGTTCATGTATTAGCAGTGAGTATTAGTTGTAGGAGAAATTCGTAGGGAGTTAAAGGATTATCAGTGCTTCAGGCCACTCATTCATATCATCAAAGAAATTCAATTTGCCAACTTGTTCAGATTGTGAGAAATTGAGATGATAGTATACGCTAAGAGGTGAAGATCTGTGCTGTCATCTGACAAAGGGTTTTGTAATATTTTTTAATAATCAAACTGGATGATCACGTGCTGTTGCTCCACAGACTACACAAATTGTGCAGGCTCAGGTTCATATGAAGCAGTGATAATCCTGCAGTTGACTTGTTCCTAATATGACCGATGGTGTATATTGTGAGATTATTTATTTATTTAAGAGTTTTCTATAGCGCTGGCTAGACCCGAGGTTATCAGAGCACTTTACAATATTTTCGAGGCAATTATCTGTCAGTAACAATACAATATCCATAGAGTGAAGAGAGTCTAGTCAGTGTAAAGTCCTTGGGCGAAAGCAAGTTAGAATGAGGTGGTAGTTCCAGAGTGAGTTAGATGTTATTTCCTGGATGGTTGAGGTGTTGAATGAGCAAGAATTATTTCAGTTGTCTTTTAAAGCTTGTGAAGGAAGGGTTAGTTTTGATATGTACTGAGAAAGAGTTCCAGATTTCGGGGGCATTGCCTGAGAAGGAGAGGGCTTTTTGTTTATGTTTTTTTGTGGAGATGAGAAGAAGTGTGTTGGAGCTTCTTAGATTTCTTGTTTGGCCTGGCTTTGTGAGTTTGGATGCGAGGTATGCTGGTTTGCCAGTGTGCAGATCTTTGTGGGTGAGGCAGGCAGTTTTGAAGCAACAGCGTACTTCGACACATAGCCGCTTTAGACTATTCATTGTGGGGGAGATGTGATCAAATCTTTTTGCTCCTGTGACCATCCTTGCCACTGCATTAAGAGTGGCTCTCAGAGTGGCCTAGTAAGATTTCAATATGCCTGTGAGGGTGGCATTTCAGTAGTCCAGCTTAGATAGTACTAGAGCTTGTGTGGCACTTTTTAGGTCATTTGGTCGGAGGAAGGGCTTAATTTTGTTAAGGAGTTTAAGGTTGTAGAAGGTGCCCTTTGTTGTGGTCTCTATGTGAGTGCTCATGTTCAGAATCGAGTCCAGGGTGATCCCCAGAGATTTAGCGGAGAGTGCCAGAGTCAGTTTGCATTACAAAGCATCTAGGTTATTTAGCCATTCTAGTATCTGGGGGGACTGGCTGTGATTGGACAGAAGGAGGATTTCCGTCTTTTCTTGGTTACCTTTAAGGTGGTTGTGTGTCAGCCAGTTTTGGACTTGTGTGAGAGTTTTGTTCAGCCGGCGTATGTCATCCAAAGAGGGTATTTCCAGGTATAGTTGGGTGTCATCTGCATATAGGTTGTATGCAATGTTTGTTTGTTTAAGTATTACAGTGAGGGGTTACTTGTAGATAATAAAGAGTATCAGTGAGCCTTGTGGGACGCCTTGGGTGATGGCATAAGTAGCGGAAGTTGAGTTGTTTATTTTTATTATGTGGGATCAGTTATGTAGAAATGATGAGAACCACTGCAGAACACTGCCATCTGCTTTGATTCATTGATGTAGTGAGTTAAACAGTCATTTGTGGTCGATCGTATCGAAAGCCGTTGATAGATCAAGGAGGATGAGCAGGTAACATTTGTCTGCATCCAGAGAATTATGTATATCATCTGTTATATTCAGCATAGCTGTTTCCATGCTGCATCCCTTCCTGAAACCCGATTGGTGGGAATCAAGTAGGTTGTTGGTGTCAATGTGTTGGTTAAGTTGGGCGAGAACATACTTCTCGAGAGTTTTTGCCAGTAAGTGGAGGCTGGAAACTGGCTTGAAATTGTTGGGGTAATCCAGGTCTGCACCTAGTTTAGCAGGGGGGTGAATTTGTCCTGTTTGAGACAGTCAGGCATAGTTCCGTTGATGAGAGAGCTATTTGTTATCTTGGACCAAAGAGGGGTTATGATGTGGTTAAGAGTTTAAGCCATGGAGGCTGGAAGAGGGTCTTCATAGTGTGAGGAAGGTTTGGATTTTACAATCACCTTATAGATGTCTTCTTCTGTGAGTGGGTGGAAAGTCTTCCAGCTCCTAGGTGCTATGTAGGACCTTGTGCTCTGGTTAAGTCTGGTGGTCAAAGGTAGAGAAGCAGCTGCCAGCAGGATCAATGTGGAAGTAGAGACGTTTCTAACCTCCGTGGGGTGGGGGGGTTGCCAGTGGACAATTGTGTGTGGCAGCCTAGGGAGAGTTCAGTCTTCATGATTTTATCATTGAAGAATTTGGCAAAGTTGTAGCATCTTTCGTTGAGGACAGGAGGGGCTCCTTTGGTAGGTTTGGAGGTTTGTTGTTTTATGATGTTGAAAAGCTCTTTGGGGTGATTTTTTTCTTTATCTAGAATACTGCGGAAGAAGGTGGCTTTCTCTTTTAGCATGTGATTTCTGTATTTCCTGCGCTCCCTTCTGAGGTGATAGAGCTGGGTTGGGGATGTGATAGTCTGTTGTATCATTTAGTTTTTAGAGCGAAAGAGGCTTTCAAACTCAGCGGCCTGCATTGATTTGTGCAGGTCACTTGGTGTGCCCAGGTTCAGAGAGTCAATCGCAAAGATTGGGGTGAGCCAGCTCCTCAGTATCCTAGCATACTGCTTGGAGGGGTGGGCGTGCTCCACCATGGTATACCAGCTCAGATGGGTGGGCACAGCTCAACAATTGGACTTCCCAGTATATGGGAGTCAGTCCTGAGAGGCCTAAAACAACACACAGCATGGCTAAGTGTTGGGCCAGCTAGCCTATTTGAGACTCAGCCAGTATACAGGGATATTTCCATGTTGGGTGGATATCTGCAAATTCAGTGTATGAGTACACTCATCAAGTAGGATGAGAAAAGAGGTGTTTAATGTTGAGGAAGGTTGGGCTGCAGCCTGGCACAAAGTAGTTTTGCTCACAAGCAACCATGTTCAAATAGAATCTTAGCAGATCATAGGTGTTAATGGCATGGAGGAAAGGAGTTAGCTGGGTATCTCTTTGATAGGCCACCAGCAAAGACACCTATTGATTTTTTAATATGAGCCACACTGTGAATCTCCCTGCATCTCAATTTCTATCTTAGTTGTTACCATGAACATAGATGCCTTGTTGTGTTTGGGTGCTTCTCCAAGTAAATTGGGGTAGATGGTGCCATTTTTCTGAACACATGGCACAAGATTCTGGCAAAGAAGTATTGCACCTAAACCCCATATCACAGAACTGAGAGGCAAAATGGACAGTTTCTGAATGTAGAATTTCTAGTGCACTGTGCTTCACATTCTCAGCATAATGTTAACTGCTAAAGGTTGTGAGTTGCTGATGTCCAGTCTTGTCTTCAAGCAGTATAGAAAGTGGTACCCTAATATCATTGTCAGAATATCGGCTGATATAAACATTGTGTCCTAAATGTTAGTTACAAAAATATTATCCCATCGACATTAATGATAGAAAATCTATACTCCATGGGACACTATATTTGTAAGCTCACGTTAGGAAATAAAAGTCATGTCAGATGATATTTTTGTACATGATATTCTGACATACAATGCTTTGCATCATCCACTCTCTAGTGACACAATCTCCACAACCTTTTTCTATAGTAGAATTTTTCAACTCTGGGTATGCCTGTTACAAAATCCGAGGAACAATTCCGGGAAGGAATACTTAGGACCTGATTTAGATCTATTTAGATCTCAGCAATAATGGTCCCGCTGTTGCTTTTCTGTTGGATTCACCGTCCGCCTACAATTCGGTCTGCCCGCTCTAAAAGGCTGTCGGAGTGCTGCTGACTCCGCCAGGTATATTCACCTGCGTCGACAGCGCCATAGGCTAAAGCGACTGTCGGAGAGAGTGCAGCCAGTTTGTCCTCCGGGCCAGTCACGATGTGCCTTCCCGCCAACATGACTGTGGAGGGGAAACCCCCGCACCTGAGTTGGCAGATTGGAATGGATATAAGGCTGAAACTTATCTTCTTTCTGTTTCACACTTCCTTTACTGTCATGGAGCCGATCGTACAAGTTCTGCCTTTGCTGTTCCTACTTGACCACAAAAAAAATCCACACCGTCGTCACTGGAATCAAAGGTAGGCTTCTCTTATAACTTGTCACCTTTTGATCATCAGTTTACATTTGATCAGGACTCTCTTACAAGCAATAACATACCAATGTGTAATTCATATTTGTGTAATGTTGTCGTTTAAGAAATGTAAAAAAACCACACCTGTATAATTTCATCGTAATTTTAAATTTGGTGCAAGGTGCCTTCATGATAATGGACACTTACACAAAAATGAGCATCAATCCAAAAAACTAAAACTGGCCACACAGGTGTGTTAACTTAATTTTCCGAAACTATAAAATCATAAACATATGCATTACACATTATTGGGATAACGTTGATTTTAAAATAGCTGTAAAAGCAATGTCAGTTCCAAAGTTTTTCAATTAATATAGTTATCAATTTAACATTTCTCCTTGTCTGCAAAGCATATGTGTGT
Organism: Calotriton arnoldi; assembly: GCA_963921515.1. Classification (NCBI taxonomy): domain Eukaryota; kingdom Metazoa; phylum Chordata; class Amphibia; order Caudata; family Salamandridae; genus Calotriton; species Calotriton arnoldi. The sequence continues at coordinate 127,411 of CAWUFW010016877.1, forward strand.
ATCTTCATTACTTATCAAGTTCAATTAAACACATCTGTTTAAAATTAAAATATGTGTTTAAAATTAAAATATGGCTAATTAATTTGTTGGTGTAAATGTTCATCATCATGATGAATGCTTGCACAAAATTTAAAATGTCCATCACATACTTTTTTTACTAGTGTGTGGAGTTTGCAAAATAGCCAATTTAAAAAACAGTATCATTTTCTGTCATAATTGTAGGTTAATATATGTAAATCACATTTTAATCAGTAAGAGTTCTAGGAATCAAAGAATAGTAAATGAAAAATAATTTCAGGGCAAACTTGGTGAAACTAAAATATTTTTCATTAATAAATTAGATACTTCTCTCAAATCAAGATATATTTTATTTACAAACATAAAAATTCCCAAAAATGAAATGTCCCAAAGACGTGGGAGTGTTGCCCCAAACTTACCTCCAAAACAGACTGCCAAAGGGAAACCTCAGCAGGAAGGGTCATCTAGTGGGGACAGGGGAGGCATCTCAAGGATCTTCCTTGTGAGTGTTGAGTTTGGGTTTGGAAGGGATGAGTTTGGGTTTTGTAGGGGGTGGGTTTGTGTTTGGAAGGGGGGTTGTGTTTGGTAGGGGTGCAGGTCAGAGCAGAAATAAAAGCAGAACTAGGATAAATTGTAGAAGGGGTGGGAGAGGACTGGGTTTTGGAGGTAAAGGGAGCTGAAGTGTGTCATGTGCTTGTGTCTGTCTGTTGTGCAGTTGCATGTGGGTCTGTTGTATGTTTTGTATGTTTGGGTATGTGTTTCTTTGCAGGTGTGGGGTGTTCAGGTGAGTATGTGCGTTTGGTTTTGGTTGCTCTTGTTTTGGATGTAGGTGTGATTTTGTGTGAATTTGTTTGTTTAGATGAGTGTGCTGTTTAGGTGGTTGGTCTGGTTGTGGTGCTTTTGGGTATGCACCAGCTCTTCCTGGCATCATGGCTTCCAGAGGTTGGAAACAGCAGCAAAAGTTGAGGAGGTTTTGTTGGCTGCAGCGTTAGAAGGCAAGTGAGCTTTTGCAAAACGCTGCTTACATGTACACTGCGTACGTGATTGTCTAAGGAGACGGACACATGCCGTTGGCTGTTGTACTTTGCTTTCACACACATTAGCCTATGGCTGTGTCTGCCCTGGAGTTTCCGACCCAATACCCCGTCAACTTCCACCATGGCCCTCGAATTCCAAATGTCCTGACGGCGTGGTCAGGCGCCCGCCATTTTAGATGGGCAAATAGTGTGTTTGTGAATGTTTAGTTCATCACCACCACTCAGAATTGTGGCTAGTTTGTTTACATATACAAACTGCTAATGTCACTCATTAATTTAAAAATAAGCATTTTTATGTAGTGTACTACTGTGGTTACATTCTATATTTGCACAGTGCTGTTTACACTTCCGTTGATATTTTGGTCGAAAAATGTTTTAAATGTGCAAATAATACGTTTAAAATGTATTATTTACACAATCTTTTTTAAACAATAGACAGGTCAAAAAAATGATTTGTTAATAAAACATTTCAATATTACATGTTGTGTTAAATTATGTTAAGGAACAATATATATGTTTTAGCAAGACATGACCTATGTGTTATTCATCAAATTAAGGTTGTACATTTTTTCAAATGTTGACAATTTTCGAATGCAGAAATATGAACCCAGAGAGACCTTGCCACCATGGAAGAACGAGATATTATCAAAAAATTCAGATTGAATAGGCAAACTATACTGGATTTATGCCCTCAGCTGGGCCCAGATCTTCTGCCTAACAATAGAAACCACACATCTATTACTCCAATTGTCAAGATCATGGCAGTACTTCCTTTTGTGGCCACATGATCATTCAAATACACTGTGACAGTATCTGGTGGAATGTCACAACCAACATTCAGTGGTGTTCTACAAGCATCTCTTTTTTCAATCATGAGACATATCAACAGCTTCATCCAGTTTCCACGACATGAGTCGGATTTTGTGAATGTGAAGGGAGATTTTTATGGTTTGGGTTGCCTACCACATGTGGTTGGAGCTATTGATGGCACACATATTGCCTTAGTGCCACCACATGCCAGAGAACAAGTCTACTGCAATTGGAAGAACTTCCATTCGGTCAATGTGCAAGTTGTCTGTTTACCTGATTTGAACATCACAAGTGTGTGTGTGCGCATTTCCCCGGATCAGCCGATGATTCCTTTGAAATAGGTTACAGCAGCATTAACCTGCAAATGTCAAAACTTGGACCTGAGAGGGCCTGGCTTGTTGGTAAGCACATTCTGTCATTATGTTGTTTGGGTAATTTCAAGTTAAATAATCTAAAACTGTGTTACATATTTTGGCTCTTTTTTTACATCCATATAGGAGACTCAGCTTATTCTAACTGACCATGGTTGTTAGCACTGCTGAGGAATCCAACAACACCAGGGGAAGTCCACTTCAATGAGGCCATGGAAGAACACAGAGGCCAGTGGAGCGGGCTTTTGGGCTCCTAAAGGCTAGATTTCACTGTCTGGATAAGACTGTTGAAGCCCTGCTCTACTCTCCCGATAAGGTGTGCCAAATCACCATGGCCTGCTGCATGTTGCACAAAATAGCCTTGCAACAGAACATCCCATACATTGCAGAGGATAGAGAAAATGAACAGCCACCAAATGAGGATGTTGAAATGCCAAATGAAGATGATAGTGGTGAACAGAAAGGAATTGACTTACGTCAAGATGTTATTGACAACTTCTTCACATGAGTGCAAGTATCAATTAACATATTATGACATTAAGGTTAAACCAACTTTTAATCTAATGAGGATAACCATCTGTGCTGGACATTTTTAAGAAAGGGCAAGTTGATGAAATCCAGGCAAAAGATGTTTGTTGATCAGTGTTTTGACACATTGACTACTGGGTTCATTTACATTGTTTATCTTTAATTGTTCTTAGAAAACGTGTCTTCAAAATTAATCATTTGTAAGGTATCTATATTGTAATGTAATTTGATGAATCATTTTGTTTTTATCTGTTTTAGGACCCTTCACCATGGACGTTCATTTGGACATTTCAAAGTTGTGACATTTGTAGTTAGATGCTCTTGTTGCAAAGTAGGAAGGGAACATGGATTGATCCTGTGGAAGACGCACACACACACACACACACACATACTTTGGGTATACATATCTTGTACAAAGACAACTTGCACAGTTATTGATTTGAAGTTATTAAGACTGCAGTAGACTTGTTGGCTGAATGGTGCCACCAAGCCAATATGTGCTGCTTAAATTGCTCTAACCACATGTGTTATTCGACACAAAGCATAGTAATCTCCCTTCAAATTGGCTAAATCCTCATTTTGTGTTAAGTATATGAAGCTGTTGATGTTTCTCATCATTGTAGAAAGAACGTCTTGTATCGCACCACGTAAAGTTGGTTGTGACATTACACCAGATACTGCAAAAATGTCTTGGAATGATCCTGTGGCCACAAAATGCAGTAATGGCAGGAATTTTACTATTGGTGTTATTGGTTATTGCTGTGGGATTACTGTTCAGAGCTAGAGGTTCAGGCTCTAGCTGAGGACAGAAATCAATGATAGTTTGCCTATTGAATCTGATTTTTTTATTATATTATGTTCTTCCATGCTGGCAATGTCTGGAACTGTAAATGTTAAAATGGCACTGATGATGTGGATTATGAATTTTAGCAGTAAGCAAATTTAGTAGAGCACAAATTATTGCAGGATCAACACAGCTCTTAGCCAGGGATTCCCAAAGGAGCACATTGCTTATGAGTGCAGGCAGAAACCAACTCCTTGTAGATGCAGAAGTCATCTTTCGTAGAGTTGGAGGATGTGATGATGTGAGACTGACGGTATTCTTTTTTTAGCCTCATGCATACAGCCTTGCAGCCCTTAGCATGTATACTAAGGTCAGTGCGGTATGTGGGTGACCTAGGGGCATATTAGCAAGAACGGCGTTAAAATTATCGCCGCTAAAGCGGCGATAATGGGCTTGATAATATGCCCTTGAGAATACCAATAGAAGCCCATGTTCTGCTGTGATCCTGGGCTTCTATTGGAATTCTCAAGGGCATATTATCAAGCCCATTATCGCCGCTTTAGCGGCAGTTTCCTGCCGCTAAAGCGGCGATAATTTTAACCCCGTTCTTGCTAATATGCCCCCTAGTTTTTTGCCATCATCTTTCGTTTTGAGTTGGATCAACTTATCAGTGCTCCAATTGATTGGTTTAGAAGGACACTGAATCCTGAGTGTGGATGGAGGAAACTAGAGAGTTCAGGGCTGTGGTCAAATTAGAGTTCAGTTGGTCTAAGATGTCTGCTGTATTAGTGAGTGGAGGGTCAGGGATGGCTTCAAGGTCATGGATGAAAACGTCAGACTCAAATTTATTTCAGCCGGCCATTGGTCTAGTGTACAATGGTTTAGCTATGTTGTATCTTTTTGGATTTGGAGCACATGGATTGTTGTAAAGAATAAATGAAGAAAGTGACCCGCTCCATGGGTGGGATCCTTACCCAACTGATTAAAATTAAGGGCGTCCATATCTACAATTTTGCTCTGACAATAAGTATTTAATTGGATGTCAGTATATATGTTCATGTCACCCAGTATTTTGGCCTGTTTGGATAGCGTTGTTACATGCTGGGTCAGCTCTAAAACATTCAAATGAAAGGAAGACCAGGATTTCCTAGGCAGGTGATAAATAACAGCAATAACCTATGAGAAAGTGGAAGAAGTTGCGTCTTTATTCAATGTGGGACCATCAGAGATCCGAAGTGGAGAGACTCAAGGTGGACCAATGTCATACACTCTCAATGACGCTGGCTTCTGTTCGCTAGAAGGATGCTGTAACTTGGGTGAAGAAGATTGTCTACATCAGCCAACGAGGCGTTATTGAACCATGTGGCTAAAAAGTGGAAACCATGAAGGTTGATAAGATGTATGCATTTTTTGCAGTGAAACTTGCATTTATGAGTGTGTACAATAAGCAATTTGTGGGCCATGGCGAAGAAAATGAGTCATCCAGGGAGTTGCGAGTAGGTGATATGTGGGATAGGATCTTAACGGGTATGTTATGTGTGTGTGATGGGGTACGAAGGCTATGATGTTAGGGATAATGGAGAGACTGTACTGGGAGGAGTTATGTGTGTTGTGGGTTATATCATATAACCTTATATGGAAACAGGAAGCTGTAATGAGTGGGATTGTGGGCATTCTGTCAAGACTAAAGCATAAATATCCCATCAAAGGACTGGACATTAAATCCGGAGACCTGAATCATAATCTTTGAATTTTCTATAATATTTATGGTTGTGTAAGAGGTGTGAGTGATGGAGGGGATCACAATCTTCCATCCCTAAAGTATCATTCCACTGACTGTTTTGGGAAAATATTGGGTGAAGGTGGCTATCCATCCTGCAATAGTGAGAGTGAGGAACAGAAGGTCAGGGGTCATATCACCTTTCATAGATTGAAGTATGAGTCACGAATTAAAGTATAAGCGAACTTCATGGTAATTTCAGAATTTAATCTTTTTTGCTTTGCTTGGAAGTAGCTGAGGGAGGATAGTGGATCTCAAAGCTAGAAGGGCCATCAGGCCAGAGTTTAGATCCCTTAAGGGGTATAGCTGATAATCCTTTTTAAGGGCTGTGTTATGGTATTTATTTTAAATAGAATTGGGGTGACACTTTGAGTGAATCAAAATTTGCAGCAGCAAAATAAAAATTAATTGACCATGAAATTTCACATCACGACAATGGATTAGTGTAATAGCAATTCTCCATTGAGCATGAATTCAATCAGGTTTGAACGAGGCCCTGTGTGGGCAAAATGCAAAAATAAGAAAACATTCACAAATGAGAAAGTGCACATTTCAACAACAGCCTAGGCCAGGGTCTGTCTGGGGAAACAGAGGGGCATATTTATAAGCCCCTATTGCCACAGGAACTTTACTTTTAGTGACGTTCCTGTGGCGACATCGGCTTCGCCCTATTTACAAAACAGCGTTAAGCCACTTAACTTGTAAATAAGACACCCTTTCACGCTATATTTAGGGGTGGTGCAATGGGTGTTCCACCGCAACAACCATTGATTTTGACGTTGCCCATATTTACAAGGGTGGTGTAAATATGGGGCAGCGCCAAAATTAAGACAAGGGAAAACCTGGTCTTACCCTTGCTAAATGAGTAGAAATGCTTTATTTCTCCTCGTTTTTGCTGTTTCTATGTGTGCTGCATTGTGCAGCACACGTAGAAACAGCAAAACGCCATTGATTGTTTATGTGCAGGAAGGTGTCCCTTCCTGTACATAAACAATCATTAAAAAAAATGACGAGTTGCAACTTCTATGTGTGCTGCACAAAGCAGCACACATAGAAGTTACAAGATGCCATTTCAGATTGTTTATGTGCAGGAAGGGACACCTTCCTGCACTTAAACAATTCTTCCCCTCAACGCAGGCACCCTTGGTGCAAGGGTGCCTGGGTTGGCGCTAGGCTGCTAAATTTAGCGCCAGCGCAGGGGGAAATGCAGGGCTGCACCGTATTCTTGTAAATACGGTGAAGGCCTGCGTTTCAGAAGTGGCAGAGCACAGCGTTAAGCCAACAAGGCTAACACCATGCTCCATTACTTCTTTTGTAAATATTCCCCAGACTGCGGCCAGTTGCTGGTAATATGTAGAGCCACTCCTCTGTAATTGAGAATTGATGAAAGGGTCATGTCGCTCATATATGCCCATTGTTTCGATGAAGACTTATGTTCTCAATGCAACTGCACAAAGCCCCATTGAAGTATCTAATGAAATGGAGATGGTGTATCCAACTACATAAAAAGTACTGTAGATAGATCATGCTCTCATTTCTTTATGTGGGTTGAGGGTACAGGCACATGCCAGTGCGGCTAATGGTCAAAAGACAAATTATAATTAAGAATGGTATATGTGTGTGTCCTATCCTTATCATGATGAGGCTGCTGAAAAATGGGTTTACTAGTTGAGGGGGGTGAAACCCTACTCAAGCAGCAGCCACAATCCTTGTCAAGATGAGGATAAAGTAAACCTAAAATTAACCTGTGCTCAACTCTCTGGTAGCTTTGTACAGAGCAGTCAGGCTTAAATTAGAGGCAAGGTGTGAAGCATTTATGCAGCACTTCTAACAGTAATAAACTGAAAACACAACACAGGAAAAATCCAACAGAAACATAGATTACATTTGAATAAATAAATCAAGACCAAAACGACAAAAAAACAATCAGTAGAACCGGAGTTATGCAATGTTAAAGATTTCAGTGAAAATCGTGCCAAAAAGCACAAAGCACCAACTGTGGATATCTTGTCGCGCCGGATCAGGGCTTAGTCACAGGTTTAGGTCAACCATTATGGAGCATGGGCTGGCTATAGGGACCCAGTTAGGCCCGCTGAACAAGAGTACCTTCAATCCTGGTTGAGGACTGTTGAGGAGCGTCGTTCAGCTGAGGAAATGCGTCGGTTCCATGGATCTGCAGAGTTGCATTGCAAGGTCCTGCGTTGTCGTCGAGCATCTCGTCAAAGAGGGCGTGAGGTGCAAAGTTCAGCATCGAGGATGCATTGCACAGTGGCAATGCATCCGTTCTGAAGAGCTGCAAGGCTACGATATGGAGCCTTCTGTCCCTGAGGCTCTGGTCAGGAGGCCAGCCAACTAGGCAGCACATCTTCAGAGCAGCAATACAGCAGAGTGGTCGTCCTTTGAGCAGCACAGCAGTCCTCTTCCTGGCAGACTATACACAGGTCCAGAAGTATACTAAAAGAGTTGGTGTCTTGGGTCCAATATTTATACCTGGGCCTTTATTTGAAGTTGGAGAAGCTTCTAGAGATTTCCATTTGAAGTCCACAGACATCCTGCCTTCCCTGTCCTTGCTCCTGACTAACTACAGGGAGTATGAAGCCCTTTGTGCGGAGAAAGGGTACAACCTATTAAAGTGTAAGTATGGCTGTGCCCAGCTCGACCCTCCCGTCTTGCGAGTGATGGCCCATCCAGGCACACCTAAGCTCTCTATTGTGTGTGGCTGTCTGGGAGGAATACACAAAGCCCACCTGTGAGCTCCACCCAGTCATGTGGCCCAGAGACAGGCTACTGGTGCTAAATGACTAAGGCCGGAAAATGCCAACTTTCTAAAAATTGCATTTTCAAAATTGTAATTTAAAATCTGACTTCACCATAAGAGAAGATTTTTCATTACAATTCCAAAGACACCAAACATAAACTGGTTATTACCTGTTCCTTTTATTTGGAAATGATCACATATTAAACGTAATAAGGTAACACAAATGTTATCCTATGGGAGAGGTAGTGAAAAACTAATTTAAGAGTTTTTCACTACCATACCCAATCCTGCCCTCTGGGTTGTCCAGGGCCTACCCTAGGGGTGACTTTCTGTTGGGCTATGTCACTCACCTCTAATTCACATGGCCTCCACAGTAGCGATGAGCAGTCCCCCAGTCCCTTAGTGCGCAACTCTCAGCGTGGAAGCATGATCTCACCCTGGCAGTTGTTCAACAAGGGGACAGGGGAAGGGATGAGAGAGAGAGAAAGAGATGTTGTCAGGATCCTCTCTCTGGTAGTTTCTTCAGGGGCGCCAGGTTGGCTTCCCAGTTTTGACTGGTGGCAAGGTTTCATGAATTCTCAATGTGCTGTAGTGCAAAAGATAAATGGAACACATTGAACACTTCACTTAACCTGCCCTCTCCTAACACACATAGGGACTGCACTCACCCATCACTAAAATAGACCCGCAGATTTCTCTGAAAAAGGATAATGATACAATGTAACACTCTGCTGGGTCCATGCAGTCTTTTGATTACACCTTGGACTGTTGCCAAACACAGTCTGGACCACCAGATTCCAATTGGAGCATTTAAAGTCTTAGAAACTGTCTCTAATATTAATTTCCTCAAATTACTGCCAGATACCTTGTTTCCTGTCTCAAGTATCCAAAAGAGGTTGTTGACTTCACAACCAAGCATTTACACTGTATACACTCAAGCGTTACAGTACACAAGTCTAAGTTCAACAGAGCGATACTTATAGGCAGGACTGTCCTATATCAAAACCTACTAAGTACAAAAGTCTTTTTCACTGATAAATAATTTCGCTCATTCTCCTTTGTGTTGAATTCACCTTTAGTTTTGTCTCCTTTTACAGGAGCCAGCTCATTGAGAAGGAAAGAGAAATTGGCCTCATTGTAGAGGGATGCAGTACAGGAGCTGGGATGCCGGGAAAGACTGGGTCACGGGAAATCCAGGTGAGTTGTTGCCAGAGGAGCTCCTTCCTTGAGCTCTAATCGAAGCCAAGCGATGGCCTCGTGACGGTGGTGTTGTATTTATATCTTCCCCAGTCAAAATGGCCACCAGTCACGTGCCATGGGTCAAACTCCATGAGTCCTCATGAGAATTTGCAAAGCTTAACCGCATTATGCCCAGATGACGTGTGAAAAAGATAGAGGTCCCAGATGCACAAACAGGGGGCCAAAGGGGAAATAATCATGACAATAAATTCTCTGGCACATTTAGGAGAATGTTAATGATCGTGGGGCCATATTAATGATCGTGATCCCTTTGGAGGACTGCTGCATGGTGCTGTCAGGGGTAAATGATGAAAGGGGAATACACAAGTGGTTGGCAAGGGAGGCATATGGGCAGAGATAAAAAATAAGACATGAGGCGGGCATAACATTTATATGTATTAAAAAGGAAGGTTTGGACTTGGCAAAAGGTTGATTTTGGTAGGTTGAAATGGCAGTTTTAAACTGCACACACAGGCTGCAATGGCAGACCTGAGGCATGTTTAAGTGCCACTTAAGTAGGTGGCACAATCAGTGCTGCATGCCCACTGGTAGGATTTAATTTACAGGCCCTGAGCACAAGTAGGACAACTTTACTAGGGACTTACAAGTAAATAAAAAATCCCAATTGGGGATAAACTGAGCACAGTTAGCACTCGTTAGCAGTGGTAAAGTGTGCAGAGTCCTAAAGCCAGCAAAAACAAAGTCAGCAAAACAGGAGGGCTGAAAGCAAAAAGGTAGGGAGCAAAGCACGCCAGGGATTCTAGGTATAACACGACTGATCTCTTGCAACATTTGCAAAGTGGTACTTGGGTTATCTTTACAAGTGAAAGGTATGTGTGGTCTCTTTTTTGTCTAGGTATAGTCCCATTTTGTTGGAAGGTGGTTTGTTCGTAAGGACAGGTAGGTATCTACACTACAGTAGTACACAACAATCACAAATAAAGTCCAGTCAAGTCTCAATAAATGAATGCTTGTTCAACCTTTGGTAGCTTGGCAGTCAGGCTTAACTTAGGAGACATGAATAAAAGCATTTAAAACAACAGTAAATAAGTAAGACACAACACACAATAAAAACCAAACATCACATTATAAAACTAGGAAATATTTTTATGACTAAAATGACAAAAATCCATTGTAGGGACCGAAGATATGAATTTTTAAAGATTACATGTAAAAAAGTGCTTAAAACCATAAAGTGCCAACCGGGGACATCTGGTCATGCTTGATGGGACCAAGTCAAAGTTTCAGGCCAACTTCAATGGAGCATGGGTCAGATACAATGGGGTGGTTAGGGCCGGTCAAACATTTACCTTCGCACGTAGTCACTTTTTGGTTATTTTTCTCTCGACGTCGTGCAAGTCTCCTTGGCAGGCCAGGTTGCGGTTCGGTGGCGGCGGCTTGCTTCAGCATGAGGTCTCGGTGAATCCTGGAGGGCTTGGTTCTCATTGAAGATGGCGAAAAGCTCTGGAGCTTTTAGCTAGGCAAACCTCAAATTCAGGTTGAGTCGTGGTTCGACGTCGCCGGCTTGACTCTCGACAATGGGTCAGTCTACTTACGGATCTTTTTATCCAAAATTCTCCAAATGATTCCAAACTTCTGGATCTTCTTCCAGAAGGTCCTTTTGGGGTCTTGAAGTGTCCACAACACCAGCCAAGGATCCAGAAACTTTGACTTGCTCCTTGGAGAGTTGGGACTACAATTCCCACAATGCACTTGGACAAATCCTGCAAAGTCCACTGGATACTAGTCAGCTGGCCTTTTCTCGGCGGAGTTGATGCAGGCGACTTCTTGAAGCTCTTTTGTACCTGCTGCTTTCAGTGAGTACACTCCTCAAACTTTTAAATCGAGGCAAAGTCCTTTTGTGGTGAAGCCCAAAGTGTGCTGCAGGTGTAGTTCTTAAGAGTGCAGTCCTTAAGAGTGCAGACCAGGGCTTCAGCAGGGCAATCTTTCTTGTTCTTCTTGTTTTCAGGCAGCGATCTGAGTTTCTGGGCAGCTCAACCATATTTATCCAGGGTTCTGGACTGGCAAGAAGAAGGGTACTGTGAGGTTTGGGTTAAATTGCGAGTGAAGACATCTCACAAAATGTAACGGACTGGTCTCACACACCACCTGGTGTCATGCTTCATCATTGACCAGTCCTCGCCCTCTAAAACCTTGGTTTGATAGAGGGCGGGCATACACCTGACGACAGGGATGCACTTCTAAACTAAGTGGGGGCCCATAAAAAAATGAGTGTGGTTAAAAATCATTATAGTTAACCTTGTCGTGTTTTTAATGTGAAAGGTAACTATATGATATTAAAATCAAATGACGGTGTATGGGGGAATTAATGTCCCCTAACCGTTTTGTGAGAGGTCAACATGTTTCTGCCGTGTTGGCCCAGTTGGGTCCAGGGCATTCATCAGGACCTAATTAGAACACGAAGGGCTCCGTTCTTACCAGCTAGTGGCAAGAGAAAACCACTGATGGGGCGTGATAAATGTCACTCTCCACAGCTTGATGGCTTCTAAGTTCAAGCCCTAAATACCAGAACTACTTGCCCCATGGAAGGAGGGGAGGGGAAACCCCTGTTGTCAAACCTGCTTCAAGGAATGTTTCCCATATGGTTCCTAGGCGACTGTCGGTCTTCACGCCCGCCATATTAGGATGGCCACACATTGCCCATTTCCCGCCCACCGCGGTGTGACGCCGACCGCCATCAAAGTGCGCCCGCCACCGCGGCGGAGTGAGCCAATCACCACACACCGCCGTGCGGAATGATGTCCCGTGCGCCGAAGATATCACGATGCCGGAAACATGGCAGCGGAACGCGACGGAGAAACCGCACAGCGAAAGACGGCGGAGACACCACAGCGGAGACAGAAAAGAGACACCCGGGACACACCGCGATGGATCCTGCCCTACACGCCTTCCTGGTGCTGTACATGATACACCACCTGCAAGTCATCGTCCGCCGCGGACGCTTCCGCAGGTACGTACACTTCACTGCACACACTACCTGACAAGTCACACACACACACCACCCTGACTCACAGCTACATACACACACCACATGCCAGCAGTAATGGAGGACAACTAATAGGAAAGCCAAAGTGAGGTGCCCACAAATGGAAGGGCAGTGACACAACAATCAAGCATGTGTGATGCTCATGCAAGACAAGACACATGTGAGAACACACACAGCCCATCACAGCACACATGGCTGACACAGTCAGTCAACACAAACCACGGTCACCGCAATGCAACAACTCCTGGAGACAGCAAGGACACCCATGTATAGGCACAGGGATGTAAGGAAGGCCCTGAACTCAAACACTGACCAGCCACACATAGGCATCCAAATACTGGACAAGAGAATGTCTGCTGCACAACACACAGGGCCCAGTGACACACTACATGACAGCCAAGCACAAGTAGGATATGTCACACATACCTCCTCCCACAACAGCAACACACAATACTGCCATGTGCACAAAACACAACCACAGGGCTCAACAAGTACACATACAGGCACACCACTCCAGGGTGACACATGGCAGTAGTTGACAATGCAGGTGCACACACATCCACAGTCACAACAAAGTCACCCCCTTCACACCATACACTTCTCCACCACCCAAGTGCACACATTGGAAGTAAGCCATGGGACCTGGATAACTCATCACCACAAGATGTCCATACACCAACACTGATTAGCACACAGAAAGAAAGCTCACACAGACCCCATGACCCTGGCCTGCCTGCCTGTAAGCCTGTGCCCAAACTCCCACCCTGTGCTGCCATTGCCCACAAACCTGACATGTGTCCACCATAGATAACATGAGCAAAGAAGGAAGATGACAACAAGAATTCATTGCCAACCACCTGCACTGCACCCATAAGTATCACAGTCAGGTAGAAATGAAGTGCCTCCCACCCCTGCAAAAAAATGAAATGTGAGACAACCCATTGGCAATGTTGAAGTGGCATACTGAGCATGTGACACAGTAAACCATGCACACACAGAAACAACTTTATTCAGGAAGGACACTGACACAACTCACAGCAGGACCAACTGTGTTTATTCACAATTTGCATATTGAGACAACAAATTTGGGCAACAGCAAAGCCAGTGGGCATTTCAATATGCACAGTATTTACATGAGAAGCTGCACAGGCAGGGTGCAAACAGCAGTGAAACACAAGGCAAGTACAATGTGCAGAGTAGTTACATCAGAAGCTGCACAGGCAAGGGGCAAACAGCAGTGAACAGCAAGGCCAGTGACCAGTCCAAAGTGCAGGTGAGGTACATGAGATCCTGCACAGGCAAGGGGCAAACAGCAGTGAAACACAAGGCAAGTACAATGTGCAGAGTAGTTACATCAGAAGCTGCACAGGCAAGGGGCAAACAGCAGTGAACAGCAAGGCCAGTGACCAGTCCAAAGTGCAGATGAGGTACATGAGAAGCTGCACAGGCAAGGGGCAAACAGCAGTGAACAGCAAGGCCAGTGGCCAGGACACAGTGCAGGTGAGGTACATGAGAAGCTGCACAGGCAAGGGGCAAACAGCAGTGAACAACAAGGCCAGTGGCCAGGACACAGTGCAGGTGAGGTACATGAGAAGCTGCACAGGCAAGGGGCAAACAGCAGTGAACAACAAGGCCAGTGGCCAGGACACGGTGCAGGTGAGGTACATGAGAAGCTGCACAGGCAAGGGGCAAACAGCAGTGAACAGCAAGGCCAGTGGCCAGTCCAATGTGCAGATTAAGTCCATGAGAAGCTGCACAGGCAAGGGGCAAACAGCAGTGAACAGCAAGGCCAGTGGCCAGTCCAATGTGCAGATTAAGTCCATGAGAAGCTGCACAGGCAAGGGGCAAACAGCAGTGAACAGCAAGGCCAGTGGCCAGTCCAAAGTGCAGGTGAGGTACATGAGATCCTGCACAGGCAAGGGGAAAACAGCAGTGAACAGCAAGGCCAGTGACCAGTCCAAAGTGCAGATGAGGTACATGAGATCCTGCACAGGCAAGGGGCAAACAGCAGTGAACAGCAAGGCCAGTGACCAGTCCAAAGTGCAGGTGAGGTACATGAGATCCTGCACAGGCAAGGGGCAAACAGCAGTGAAACACAAGGCAAGTACAATGTGCAGAGTAGTTACATCAGAAGCTGCACAGGCAAGGGGCAAACAGCAGTGAACAGCAAGGCCAGTGACCAGTCCAAAGTGCAGATGAGGTACATGAGAAGCTGCACAGGCAAGGGGCAAACAGCAGTGAACAGCAAGGCCAGTGGCCAGGACACAGTGCAGGTGAGGTACATGAGAAGCTGCACAGGCAAGGGGCAAACAGCAGTGAACAACAAGGCCAGTGGCCAGGACACAGTGCAGGTGAGGTACATGAGAAGCTGCACAGGCAAGGGGCAAACAGCAGTGAACAGCAAGGCCAGTGGCCAGTCCAATGTGCAGATTAAGTCCATGAGAAGATGCACAGGCAGGGGGCACACAGCAGTGAACGACAAGGCCAGTGGGCAGGACAAAGTGCAGAGTGAGTCCATGAGAAGATGCACAGGCAGGGGGCACACAGCAGTGAACGACAAGGCCAGTGGCCAGGACACAGTGCAGGTGAGGTACATGAGAAGCTGCACAGGCAGGGGGCAAACAGCAGTGAACAAAAAGGCAAAGACATTGTGCAGAGTAGTGACATCAGAAGCTACACAGGGAATGTATGCAACTCTACCATGCCATGCCCAGCAACAGAGTAATGGGCCTGACAATGGGCATCACACGCACCCTAGTGGACAGACAGGTGTGTGAGGGTGACCACCACTCAGATGGGGCTGTCTGTCGGACTTGGAGCTGACTGTGTGTTGGGGTCAGTTGGAGGGCTGCCCTGGGCAGTGGGAGTAACAACTGTGGAAGAGCCAACTGTGCTTGTGGGAGCTGGGGGGCTGCTTGGACCAGGTGGGGTAGTGGCCCGGGGAGGTGGACTCATGCCCTGGTGAGACACAGTGTGTGCCGGAGATTGTGGAGGGGTGCCTCTCCACTTCTTGGGGATCCTGAAAGGCTTCCCTGTCTGGGGATTGAGGGGAACTGGGGCAGACACAACAGGTGACCCCACTACCAAAGCTGATTCTGGTGTGGATGTTGACCCTCCCTCTGGGGACATGCTGGATCCTGCTGTGCGCTTGCCTGGTGTTTGCCGCCGCCCTGCCTCCCTCTGTCCACCAGCTTTGCCCCCTACAGTGTCCTCCCATGCTGGCTTCACAGGGCTTGGGATGGGAGTGGAGGTCAAGGATGGATTATCCATGGGGCCCTCATCCTGTGTAATGTTTGCAGGCAACACCTTCTCAGTGGGTGTGAAAACTGTCATTTTGCCTCTGCGAGACGTCTTTGGGACAGGGGAGTCTTTGGCGGGGAGGAAGGTGAGGCCTGTGACCCCGATGCTTGTTTCTTTGCTTTGTGGCCCTTGCTGTCACCTGATGGGCTTTTCTCTCTGCGCTCTGGGGTGGCCTTACTCTTATGTGGGGATGGTGTCTGCGCCCTAGTACGCTTGGGCTGCTGCTGCTCCTGTGTGCTGCGGGTTCTGTATCGGGACTTTGGGGTCCGTTGAGCATTGTCACTGTCGTCAGAGGTGCACAGTGACACGGGGCCGGACCGAGTGCTGGGAGCCGCTCCCTGACTATGTACCTGTTGCAGGGCTGCTGTCACAGTTGATGACAAGGACTGCACAGACCGGTGTAGCCCACCTACGTCGGAATGTATGCCCTCCATGAAAGCTATAACCTGCCCCAACTTTTTGTCGTGCTCTTGGAAGGCATTGAGAAGTGCTGTCTGCCCCACACACATCTGGCGCAATAGCTCAACTGCTTCTGCACTGAGGGCAGCAGGGCTGACATGGGCTGGGGCAGCTGTGCCTGGGGTGAAGGTGACTCTTCCCTTCCTACTCGTGCGGACACGGGCAGCACCAGTGGAGGTTGAAGGGAGGCTGGGCACTGGACGCTGTGTGGCGGAAGAGGAGGCCGAGTCCCCATTCCCTGTACCCCCCAACATGGATGCGTCAGCGCTGGCGTCAGATGAGGTAGAGCTTTGTGTCTCTGGCTGTGAATCCTCTAGCAGACTCCTGTCCCCCTCCTCGGCGCTGGTCACATGTGTGTCAGTCTGCTCCGGTCCGGCTGTTGCACTGGAAGCCTCACCACTGGTGTCCGTCCCCTCTCCCTCTGCACATACGGGAGCTGCTGCATAGGAGAGAGAAGTACTGTGAGATGAGTGGCATCAACAGAACTAACACGTGCCAATACATCTGCATCCTAGAAGAGCTGTGCAGCACATCGCATGCCACCCTGTGCACACATATATCTTGCCACCCAAAATATCAACCCAACGGTGATTGTCCGACACACATCCTGCCATAAGTGCCCCAGGTGACTCACACAGCACACCATCCTGCTGTTGGCTCACATCAGACACAGCCACTAAATGGCCTGTGCACACACACTGTCCCGATGTTGGCAAGGATGAACACCACAACATTGTGCACATCACCTACATGTATGGAGCAGTAGGGGACCACACAGACCACAACATACCAGCCCACAATGACCCTGCACACATGCCATCCACCATATCGAGTTCATGGGCACATCTACTGTTGCACATTGGCCTCAGATGTCTGACTGGCAGACATCTGAGGTCTGGAATTGCACGCATTCATTGAAACGTATTCACAGTTGGCACACTGGCATTCCCATCCATCTGAATTCACACACTACCCCACAGCAGAAGGTACCTGAAGGCCACAACTCCAAATGTAAGAGAGATGCACAGTGCTAAAACTGACTTCATGAAGCAACATTTGGGCAAATGCATGGCACATACACCCAGCACAGAGGCCACTCACAAAACATTGCACCACACAACCAACGTCACACAGCTGACAATTTGCACACTCTGTAGACACATGCACCCACTCCCATCCAAAGGCAGCCTGCAACACATACTCACCCCTAGCTTGCTGCTGATGCTCCTTCAGTTGTCTGTCCAGCTCAGGTTGTGTGACAGCCAGGATGCGAGCCATTAGTGGTGTCATGCTGCGCCTAGCCAACCTGCCAGTCCGAGGAAGCAGCCCCAGCGTCATCTCGGCCACGTTCTTGCTCAGCCGGCAGATGTCGTCCCACCTTTTATGACAGTGGGTGCGCCTTCGGTTTGACACACCCAGATCTCGGACTCTGGAGGCAATGGCCCTCCACACGGCTTTACACTGGTGGACCTTCAGCTGCAGGCATGGGAGACAAGAGGGGTGAGGTTCCAGTGACACAGTGCACAATGACAACACAACGAAAATGCAGTAGCACGACAGTGACTCATCCAAAACTCCAGCTACAACTGTAACAGAGCCAACAATTGCTGTGAACATGGTACAATGTCATTGGTCAATCAGACGTACAGGCATGCATGTTCGATGGTGGACACAGTACCTCCACATCCCATTCACATGCAGGATACCAACACAGCCAGCAACATGTAGTCTGGCCGCAGCTACTGTCTGCAGTTACCTACAACTACACATAGAGAAGATAGCAAAACATGTGTCTTGTTGTTGGACTCACTGTGTCCAACACTGCGCAGACCTAAGTGTCCTAGCCCTGTGAAAGCCTCACTGTGTCCTGGAACTCACATAGAGTGACAACAACTGTCATACACACACCCTTCTCCCACGGCTGCTCCTGTGCAATCTACATGGCAGAGATGGGACTTAGATGAAGAGGCGTGAACCAAACACACATGGAACACACTGTACATGCAGTGATGTGGACATGTGGCATTCGGCGGGGACTGTGCAGGGCAGGTGGACTGACACTGAGTGGGTAAATTGGGAGCAACACAGCCATTCACACAAACGATAACTGGCCAGACTCCTGCATCACCAAAATGCAGCTGCACTGTATGGCTGACACTACAGAACATGTCCCTCTACTCAGGATAGGCATGCAGGGTAACGTGTGAAAGAGCCCACCAAGCCCTTCCCGCTGTAGTAAACATGATAGGCAGTGCATGTCAGAGCCCCACAACCACTGACACATACCGAAGCACCTCCACCTCACGTGTGCCCACCCTGCACTCTCACTCACAGTCTGGGAGACTTACCACGAAATTAGGGCCGCCATAAAGCCTTGGGTACTGTGCAAGCACCCCGTCTACCAGGACCTCAAGCTCCTCGCTGGTGAAGGGACTGGCACGGATCTTCTGAGTCCTCGACATCACAATGGACATGTGGCAGCAGCAGCACGTTGAGGGTGGCAGCCAGCAGTCCCTTGAGGCAGCAACAGCAGGTGGAGGGTGGCAGCCAGCAGTCCCTTGAGGCAGCAGCAGCAGGTGGAGGGTGGCAGCCAGCAGTCCCTTGAGGCAGCAGTAGCAGGTGAGGGTTGTCAGTCAGCAGTCCCTGGTAGCTGTGGGAATGTGGTGCACCCTCCCACACATATATAGGCCCCTGGGGCTGTGTCAGTGGTCCCAGGGTGCTGCAATTGGTGTACCCGGTCTGCCTCATTCAAATACATCCAATGTCCGCCTCCGCGGTGGCGGTGCACGCCTACCGCGATTTTCAAACTCGCATCAGGCTACTGCGAGGCTGCTTCCCATTGGCTGCAAGGGCATGGTCCATGGCGGTGACACACCGTAGGGGCCAGGCGCGCGCTACCGCGGTGGTGCATCTTTTGAATGCCTCCAGTGACCGCCTCCGCGGGGGTGGTGCACGCCTACTGCGATTTTCAAACTCGCATCAGGCTACCGCGAGGCTGCTTCCCATTAGCTGCAAGGGCATGGTCCATGGCGGTGACACACCTCAGGGGCCAGGCGGTAGGCACCGCCATATGTCTGCCAGACAGTGCCTGGAGTGACCGTGATTTGGGTAGTGGTGCATGGTGACCACCATTGTCACATACATATCTGGCGGTGTCTCCCGCGATCGTGCCTGGGTTATGGGCGGTGCCAGTCTGCAGGTGTCAAGCGGTAGGCACCGCCATATGTCTGCCAGACAGTGCCTGGAGTGACCGTGATTTGGGTAGCGGTGCATGGTGACCGCCATTGTCACATACATATCTGGCGGTGTCTCCCGCGATCGTGCCTGGGTTATGGGTGGTGACACACATCAGGGGCCAGGCGGTAGGCACCGCCATATGTCTGCCAGACAGTGCCTGGAGTGACCGTGATTTGGGTAGCGGTGCATGGTGACCGCCATTGTCACATACATATCTGGCGGTGTCTCCCGCGATCGTGCCTGGGTTATGGGCGGTGCCAGTCCGCAGGTGTCAAGCGGTAGGCACCGCCATATGTCTGCCAGACAGTGCCTGGAGTGAGCGTTAATGGAGTTGTGGAGTAGCTGTGCTGCACCTAACGTGTCCTCCAGCTCTCTGCATAGGCCAACATGTACAGTGCCCAGTGTCTCAACAATTGAAGGGTCCTCATGAGGGCAAATGCACAAAAGGGACATGTCACTCCACGTCACCAACACATACCATATATGGGTCGCCAATACATTGCATGGGCACATACACTCGCACATGTCACATGTGCTGTGTAATGAAATGTAGACTGTCCAGTTAATGTGTTGCATAGCATATGTAGATAATGGTCAATGTCTGTGTGTGCAATGTAACGCACAATGTCGTCTCATTTACTGAACATGGGGCATCAGCAACTGGCACATTGTCCAATGCACATGCACACACGTGTCCCCCACGCTCAGCCGGTGGTCAGTGTGTAGTTGATGTGTGCCATTTGCAACCTGTGTTGGGAGGTGTATCAGGGCCAGCAACATGGTGTGTTCGGGTAGTATTGCAATTAGTAACATATGCTGGGGGTCATACTCACAGGTATGCACACATATCTGTTAGTATATCACACTGTGCATGCGAATGAGCCGGAGGGGTGCACAGATAATTGCTGCTGGTAAGGGGACAGGTGTACGAGTAGTGTGCCTGATGTGTACCTACTTGTGAAGTGCCCTGTCGGTTAATGGTGCATGTTGTAAGACTTGGGAATGTGTCTGTAGAAAAAATTGATGTGATGTACATTTCATGTTCTTCTGCATTGACATCTGTGCACTTTGATCTGTCCTAGGAGGAGGAGGCCCAATATCCATCGTCCGTTCACAGTCCTGGCAGACATGGAGAATGAGGATATAATCCGCAAATTCAGGCTGGACCGACAAACCCTGCAGAACCTATGTGCCATGTTGGAGCCCAACCTGCAGCCACGTCGGACATATCCAACAGCTTTCACCGCAACATCTAAGGTGATGGCATGCCTGCATTTCTTTGCAACAGGCTCATTCCAGCACACGGTCGCAAGTGCAGGCGGGATGTCACAGCCGATGTTCAGCATGGTGCTGAGGGATGTCCTGTCGGCCATGATGCTCTACAAAGACAGATATATTCATTTTCCCAGGGGGCCTGAGTTGGTGGCTGTGAAGGGCGATTTCTATGCCCTTGGACATATCCCCCATGTCATTGGTGCAATTGATTGCACACATGTTGGGCTTGTGCCACCACAGGCACGTGAACAGGTTTACCGCAATAGGAAGCATTCACACTCGGTAAATGTTCAAGTGGTGTGCCTGGCGGACATGATCATCTCACACGTGTGTGCCAAGTTTCCCGACTCAGCCCATGATGCCCACATCTTGCGCAGCAGCATCGTTCCTCAGCTGATGGCCAATCTGCTTCCAGAGCATGCATGGCTTGTGGGTGAGTATGCATAGTGGATTAGAGTGGTGTGTGTGTGACATGCTGTCGTGTGGCATTTTGGGACTGCAAGGTTAATCTGTGTCTCTCACACCCAGGTGACTCGGCATATCCGAACCGCCCGTGGTTGCTGAGCCCATTGCGGAATCCCGTCACGCCAGCTGATGTGCGATACAATGATGATAGAACGGACATTTGGTCTCCTAAAATCAAGATTTCGGTGCCTGGACCGTACTGGAGGTGCCCTTATGTACTCGCCAGGGAAAGTGTGTCAGATAGTGGTGGCATGCTGCATGCTCCACAACCTGGCCATTCACAAGGCAATGCCCCTGATCCTGGATGACGATGATGAACAGCCAAGGCCCCCGCCTGCAAATCAACCCGGATCCAGTGACGAGGGCAGTGGAGAGGAGGAAGGGGTCGACATGCGTCGACAGCTCATCACCCGCTACTTCACTTGAAGGTGAGTGATGATGTAGAAGGGACAAAATGGGCTGATGGTGTTGCAGTTGCTATGTGGGTGTATGTGAGCTTGCTGACTGCAGCTTTGTGTTGACTCATTGCTGCCTGCCAATGTATGTGTGATTGGTTAGTGTGATACAGTATGTCTCTATGGTGACTGTTGCTCTGTGTAAAGTTTGTAGATCTGAGTACCTTGTTGACAAGTGTTGTGTGATGTGTGCGATGCCACACCCATACAAGTGACTCTTGTTCTGCGGTTTTCCCTAGGTCCCTTCAGCATCTCACTGCCTACCTACATTCCATTCCCCTGGACCATGTCCTACACGGTGAAGGTTGCACATCCTGTATTAAAGATGGAGCAGACACAACAACATGTGTGTAAGGTGTATTTATTTACAACTGTGACATGCGAGGGTGGAGAAAATGTGAAGGGGGAATTGAAGAAGTGAGTTGACAGTCATGGTAGATGAGATACTTGAGTAGTCCCCACAATGATGTGGAGACCCAGTCCAACAGATAGATGCCATTCACATGGCAGTGTGGTGAAGGATAGTCCAAAAGGTCAATGCAGTGGTGCAGTGGTCTGCCATCATAGCTGGCTCGGGGACTAGCGTTTGGCAGGTGCTTTGGCATGTGGGTCCCCCTGGCCTTTCCTTGGACGGCCCCTTTTGCGCTTGACTGGAGGGGCCACTGCTGCAGGGACAGTGGTGTCTGAGGACTCACCCCCTCTGTGGACGCAGGGGAGGATGATGAAGTGTCATCCTGCTGCCCAACAGGGGGAGGCGGAGGGGTAGAATGTTGCGCTGGCCTGTCCCTCAGAACCGCCACTAGCTGCCCCAAGAGGTCCACAATCTGTCCCATGCGTGTGTCCATGGACCTCAGCAGCAAGAGGTGCTCCCGAGATTCTTCCTCTAACCGGCCCATTCGTCCCTGGGCCTGTTGGTAGGCCCCAAGGACTCTGTCGATGTGGCCCAGGGCTTCCGTCCCAGGATCAGTCCCCCTCTGCATGACCCTGTCCCGACCACCTGCACTGCTGCCACGGTCCTGTCCGGTCCTCACATTGGCCCGCTGCATCCTCTCCCTGGCCTCCGCAGTCGATGTAGTGGGCTGCTCAACCCCTGGGGCAGGGAGGTTGTTGCGGCCAGCTGTGGTGGTGGTGGTGGTGGTAGTGGTTGACACACAGGCCGTGACAGCAGCTGTCAGAGGATGGTCAGGGGCTGCAGCTGATGTGGTTGGGGGACAATGGGTGCCTGGGACTGGTTGCGGCCTGCCACACCAGATGGGCCAGCGTGGAGCTCCTCATCCAAGGAATCCAGGGAGTCCTCATCCAGTTGTCTCTGTTCCGGGGGGACTGGCTCTGCAGGGTGGTGTCATCCTCTGCAGTGAGTTCTTGGTCACCTGTGGGTCAGATGAGAAATGGTCATTGTGTTGCACCCAGCAAAGTTTGTGTTAGCAGTTTTACATCAACTGTTTGTACATCCAGCAGTTGTTCACTGTACAAATTTGCATTGACCGACATCCAGTGATGCATTACAAGCTGTTGTGGTACATGCATTACTTGTCCATATTGGGAGTTGTCAAGACATGACATGCACAATATAATTGTTTAACATTGACAGTCTCATGTTGGCATACAGTTATTGATCAATCATATGTCATCCATTTACGCGTATGTGTCACTTGTTGAGCCCTTGCAGCGGTTTACTCTGCACATTGAGTGAACATTGTAGTTTCAAGCATACCTTTTCAATGTGGTGTACATATCTGTATTTGCAATTCCAGACATGCTTAAGTTTGCTTTAATTAGATCCTAGGTGGTCTGGACCACTGCTACTGTCAGATGGCATGTAGTGGTGTGCATGGTTGTGCTCGGAGTTCCATCTACATGTGTTTCAGACTTTCACACTTTGGTTGCTGTCACAGTTTCATTTTCTTAGGTGTGTGCACACTATAGTTGCCAATGCTATCTGGGTGTGCAGTTGTGCATTGAGAGGCCTGGTGTCCTATGCCAACATGTTTTTTTAAATGCATATCTGGCAGCATGTTGTGGCTGTTGATATGTTGTGTTTGCTGGTTTTTCCTTGTATTTGAGTGACCTCTCTGTGTGTGTATGATGAGGGCTTCCATCTTGGTCCAGTGTGGGACAAGTCAGCATGATATGTCCACATGCCAGTTCTTTTGAAGTGTACATTGAAATGACTGACACATGCATGTTGGTGCCAGGAAGTAATGGGTCTTTGTGTGCTGGCGGTCAGGTGGGCCCGTGTGAGTTGTTGTGCAAGCTTCCCAGCCCCACACTCCCCGACCTGTGAGATGCGGTTACCTACCTGTGAGTTGGGTGGGTAGCATACATTGGCTGCCACATGATTCTTATTGGGGGTGTAGTGTCCCATCCTCCATAGTGGTGGAACAGCATGCATGTTGCGTTTGTGGGACGGATAGCCAAACACACTACACCGTCTCACTGTGAAGATGGCTAACTACCGTTTGAGGTGAAGGTGAGCAATGACATGGCTATGTGACTTGGTAGAAATCTTTGGATGGAATGTGCGTGTGGTGAGCATAATGTGTGTGTGGCTTTTTGTACCCATTGATTTGAGATTACATTTGGTCATGGGGTATAGCCCCCATCACTGTTGTCCCACCTATCTGGCTGTGGGGTTCAGTCCCCCAACATCTGAAGGTAGAATTGGGCATGGGGTATAGCCCCCCATCACTGTTGTCCCACCTATCTGGCTGTGGGGTTCACTCCCCCGACATTTGAAGGCACAATAGGGCAAGGGGTAAAGTCTCGTAGCACAGTGGTGACATACGGCAGGGTGAACATCTCACCCAGCATACATTTCCACACTGTCATGGTTTCATGGTATTTGGGGACCTGAGAACATGAGCACAGTACTGGTGAAGCAGTTGTTCCAGGGCATCCATACACTGACATGTTGTGGTCAACAGTGGTGTGTGTGTGAGATGTACTCAGCCCTGTGCAGACAATGTGTGCTTTTGGGGCCAGACTATACCAGCACTGTTCAGACAGACAGTGTGAGATGTGAACATTGTCAATGCATACACACATTGGTGGTCCAAACAAGACACCTTTGATAATTTTATTCAGACAAGGTGCTGTTCTGCAATTCAGTGTAGCACTGTGGTAGCTGGGTGTGATGCAGGACATTTGGGATGTGCTTAGTTTAGCATTGTGAGTCCCAGCTGCAGTGTAGTTTTTGGGTACACTGCACTTCCACTGTTTACATTGCAACACTGTGGTATGACATGGGTGATTTGCACTTTGCCAAAAAAAAGGCCAGACACTGCTGCAGGGCAGCATGATCGTTGTTAGTGTTGCAGTGTGTGATGCCTGGCACAGTGTACACAATGTGGGTCAATTTTGAACAGAGACTTGTGCATGGTGACTACAACACAACTGTTTTGCATTATTTGTGTCAGTGACTGTGGACTAAGTGGCATGGTGTCATGTGCGGCTGCACAGACGTCACATGCCTATGAGTGGGACAAGTGCTCATCCTGCTGAGCTGTGGGACAAGGAGGGCTGGTGGGAGTTGTAGTGCAGGCCTCCTATTCAACAGACACCTCCCTGTAAAGATGGCTACCTACCTGTTAGGTGAGGGTGAAGCACACAATGGCTGAGGCATGCTTCTGGGTGGGAGGACTGCTCCATCCTGCTGAGCTGTGGGACAAGGGGGCCTGGTGGGAGTTGTAGTGCAGGCCTTCCTATTCGACAGACACCTCCCTGTAAAGATGGTTACCTACCTGTTAGGTGAGGGTGAAGCACACAATGACTGAGGCATGCTTCTTAGGTGGGGGAGTGCTCCATCCTGCTCAGCTGTGGGACAAGGGGGTCTGGTGGGAGTTGTAGTGCAGGCCTCCGTATTCCACAGACACCTCCCTGTAAAGATGGCTACCTACCTGTTAGGTGAGGGTGAAGCACACAATGGCTGAGGCATGCTTCTGGGTGGGGGGACTGCTCCATCCTGCTGAGCTGTGGGACAAGGGGGCCTGGTGGGAGTTGTAGTGCAGGCCTCCCTATTCCACAGACACCTCCCTGTAAAGATGGCTACCTACCTGTTAGGTGAGGGTGAAGCACACAATGGCTGAGGCATGCTTCTGGGTGGGGGGAGTGCTCCATCCTGCTCAACTGTGGGACAAGGGGGCCTGGTGGGAGTTGTAGTGCAGGCCTCCCTATTCCACAGACAACTCCCTGTAAAGATGGCTACCTACCTGTTAGGTGAGGGTGAAGCACACAATGGCTGAGGCATGGTTCTGGGTGGGGGAGTGCTCCATCCTGCTCAGCTGTGGGACAATGGGGCCTGGTGGGAGTTGTAGTGCAGGCCTCCCTATTCCACAGACACCTCCCTGTAAAGATGGCTACCTACCTGTTAGGTGAGGGTGAAGCACACAATGGCTGAGGCATGCTTCTGGGTGGGGGAGTGCTCCATCCTGCTCAGCTGTGGGACAATGGGGCCTGGTGGGAGTTGTAGTGCAGGCCTCCCTATTCCACAGACACCTCCCTGTAAAGATGGCTACCTACCTGTTAGGTGAGGGTGAAGCACACAATGGCTGAGGCATGCTTCTGGGTGGGGAGACTGCTCCATCCTGCTCAGCTGTGGGACATGGGGCCCTGGTGGGAGTTGTAGTGCTGGCAGCATGTACACATGTACCCATGGTGATGTTGCTAGCTACCTTTGGGGGGCTTCAGGGGGAGTGTCTGTTGAATCTGTGAGAGATGTGTTGGGGGGAGTGTTGTGCACATTAATAAATTTGAAGCTAGGAGGTATTACTTTGTAGTAGTGCAAGACAGTACATGTGTGTGATGTTAGGCATTTGTTTGTACTTACCAGCCTCCACTCCCCCGGGTATTCCTGAGAGACTCTTTGGATGTAGAATGCCAAGCACCTTCTCCTCCCATTCAGTGAATGTTTTGAGTGGAACCAGCTCATGGTTCTTGGCTCTCTTCTTTTTGACCACTGCCTTCAGATCGTGCCACCTCTTCACGATTTCATCTATATTGCGTGGCACGGTCCCTACTGCATTTACCTTCTCTACTATCCTTCTCCACATTTGCGTTCTTGTTGCTAGTGGTGTCTGTTGGACCTGGTTACCAAACAATTGTGGTTCTACCCTGATTATCTCATCAACCATGACCCTCAACTCACTCTCAGTGAATTTGGGCATTCTCTGTGGTGACATGGTGTGTGATGTGTCAAGGTGTTTAAGGTGCAGGTTTGGAAGTGGTAGTGGTGATTGTGATGTGTATGGAGTGTGCTGTGCAAAGGTGTTAGAGGTGCAGGTGTGGAAGTGGTGGTGGTGGTGGTGATGTGTGTGTGTTGTGCAGATTTGCCTCTCCTGTCATCTGTGGTGGATGTCCCCTCAGTTGTGGAGTTTTGCAAAGGATTGTGGTCTGTTGGGGGCTGGATTTATACTGGTGTCTGTGGGTGTGTCAGGATGGGGTATTGGTAGCAGGTGTGGTGTGTGTATGAACCTGGGATTTGTAGTTTTGCAGTTTCCCATGGGGGTGTGTCTTTGGGCTGGGTTAGGTATTTTTGGGTGCATGCCTTGTTTGGTTGGTGCACTTTGTGGCCATGTTGTGTGATTTTCTCGTGACCGCCATTTTTTTAACGGAGCGTCCGCAGTGGTGGCTCGGCTACGGCTCTTCCGCCGTCTCACTGATTCATCAATGTTGTCGACCACGGTGGGCGGAAACAGCGCACTGCACCGCGGGGATGTCGGGAATATCATAATTTCGATGGCGGGTTTGGGCCTTCTCCGCAGGTGAACGGCGGTTTCTCGGGTCTCCTTTCCGCCGTGGTTGGATTTCTACCAACGAGGATCCTAATACCATGGCGGTCGTAATGACCTCCTATATGTGTTAAAAATATATCATATTTTTTTAATGTATGTTACAATTTTTTTAAGGTAATGGATTTTATGTGAATTAATTTTTGCGTATATTAGTTCCGTAGCGGGTTGTGGGTTTATAGGGGAATAGGGTGGGAAGTAATTTAATTTACATTATAAAAATGTATAATTTATTAATTAATAATTTAGTGTTTAATAATTAA
Organism: Calotriton arnoldi; assembly: GCA_963921515.1. NCBI lineage: Eukaryota > Metazoa > Chordata > Amphibia > Caudata > Salamandridae > Calotriton > Calotriton arnoldi. The sequence continues at coordinate 154,983 of CAWUFW010016877.1, forward strand.
TATTGTTTAATAATTTTTGTGTATATTAGTTCCGTAGCGGGTTGTGAGTTTATAGGGAATAGGGTGGGAAGTAATTTAATTGACATTATAAAAATTAATAATGTATTAATTAATAATTTAGTGTTTTATAATAACTATTGTTTAATAATTTCTGCGTATATTAGTTCCGTAGCGGGTTGTGGGTTTATAGGGTCATAGGGTGGGAAGTAATTTAATTTAAATTTAAAAAATAATAATTTAGTAATTAATAATTTATTGTTTAATAATTACTATTGTTAATTAAGTTAATTAATGTATTATTAAATATATAAAAATCTTATTTAATTAATTGATAATTATGTAAATTGTTTATTTTTTTATTAATTAGTAATCGAATTACATATTAATTATTAAAAATTAATTTATTAATTTATTAATATGTTAATTATGTACATTTTTTTAGTAGTGTGTTCAGTGTTGATAGGGGAGTAGGGTGGGAATTATGTTAAATTTAATTCAAATTTTAATAATTTTTAAATATTATTTATTCAAAGTTATTTTATAGTGTTAATTGTGTTAATTAATTTAGATATGATGGCTATTAATTTCATTGTTAATTGTAATTAGCTAATTAATTAAATGTTAATTAATTATGTTGATTTATTAATATTTTACACTATTGGAGTGTGACGTTTATAGGGGAAAATGTTGGAAGGTAAATATATTTTTATTAATTAATTATTTGTTAATTAATTTTAATTCTATTGTAGGAGTGGGTCTACTCAATTATTCCCCTACGCTACCCAACACTTTCCCTACTGTTGCACTCACTGGAGTGGGAATAGTAATTTTTACCCTCCCGCTATCCAACACTTTCCCTACTGTTCCACTCACTGGAGTGGGAATAGTAATTTTTACCCTCCCGCTATCCAACACTTTTCCTACTGTTCCACTCACTGGAGTGGGAATAGTAATTTTTACCCTCTCGCTATCCAACACTTTCCCTACTGTTCCACTCGCTGGAGTAGGAATAGTAATTCTTACCCACCCGCTATCCAACACTTTCCCTACTGTTCCACTCGCTGGAGTCGGAATAGTAATTTGTACCCACCCGCTGTCTAACACTTTCCCTACTGTTCCACTCACTTGAGTGGGAATAGTAATTTGTACCCACCCGCTATCCAACAAATTCCCTACTTTTGCACTTGTTGGAGTGTGAATACTAATTTTATTCCCTTAGCTATGCAACGTTTTTAATTTTGTTATATTTAATGTAGTGTAAATTATTAATTAACATAAAAAAAATTACTTTAATTATTTAAATTGTTATATATTATTTATGTTTATATTTATATAATATGTTTATTTATATATATATATATATATAAATATATTTTTAATAATGTTTTAAATATTTTATAATTAACATTAATAATTATGTTATAATATTAAGTAAATATATATGTTAAAAAATAATGAATATGTTTTTTTTTACATTACATTTATTATTTTTACATTTTAAGCTTTTTTACATTATTTTAACTATGTTTTATTTAATTGTGTTTATTATTTAATTACTTTTATATTATTTTTAATACATTTAAAAAATTCGATATTTTAGTTTATATTTTAAACATCGATATTTTCTACTCAATATTTTAGTACTTACCTGTTTGTAGATAGGGACTCGATATTCTGTCCCTCGATATTTTGGCATCGATATTCTGGACAGTCGATATTCTGTCCCTCGATATTCAGTCACTGAACCCCCCAAAACATCAAGTTTAACGTCTGGGAGGTCGTGCAGTTCCTCGCTGTAGGAGTCAAGGGTGTGGTGCACATGTAGGTATCGGTGGAATATGGGGAGTAGATAGAGAGAATTGCACCAGAAGTTCGGCAAAGGAGTACATGACAGACCCTTTCCAAATGCTGGCTAATGAAGAAATTCCAATTGGATCTCAATAGCAGAACCCCTCAAGTAGGGCCACTGCTCCAGCCGTCGACCCCTCCACAAGGGAGTTTGCCCCAATAGACGTCCGTTCCAGCCCGTAAATCTAAGAGCCCCCCGCCATAACAAGAAGATCACCCTGGTAACCTCTGGTAGCGCAATGGAAAGTGGAGACCTTTACATATAGTGAATTACTCCATTCAGACTCAGGCCACCTGGTATTTCAGGTTGTTCCATCCACGTGTCAACCAATCATTAATAACAAGAAGGTGGGATTCCTAGTAATATAGATGAATGTCCACTGACCCAAACCCTCCCTTGTAGATTGAACAACGACATGTATCCTGAGCTATTCAGGGCGGGCACCTTGTGCTAGAGGAAGGTGCGAAGAAGTGACGCCACCTCCTTGAACCAAGCATTTGGAATGTAGAGCGGGAAATTCTGCAGTATATAGAGAAAACGGTGTAGTATTATCAATGTGACTCTACCAAGGAGGTTCAAGGGGAGGTTGCGCCACGCAGTCAGGCTAGCCTTAGTGCTTTTTAAGAAGGGTGTCAAGTTAAGGGGGCGAGTAAGTTCTGGTATAGTCTCCATGTATATGCTCAAGCATTTCTAACTGAGCCGACGGAGGGGGATGCCTGTCCTCCAGTTGGTTGATGCATTATCTCCCCTCAGAGGAACAAGAAGCAATGGTGCTTTATCAAGGCACAAGTCGGAGGCCTTGTCAAAAAGACAAGGAGCTCGAGGGCGTAGAGGAGGACGTCATCTGCGTATAGCGTGCTTCTGTCTTCAAATGCGCTTGTTCAGTGCCACCCCTCAATTTGCACATTGCATCGGACCAAACGTGCCAAGGGCTCAATGGCCGGGGCAAGAGCAGTGGGGAAAGGGGACAACCTTGTCAGGTTCCCCATTCAATCAGAAGTTTATCAAATGACACACCGTTGATGTGGACTTGAGCCATCAGGTTTGAGTACAGAAGGGAGGTCATCAAGTGGAAATGGGGCCCGAAGCCCATGTGTAGTTGGACTGCCGCCAGGTAATCCCAGTCAACAGTGTCAAAGGCCTTTTCAAAGTCGATAAGGAGTAACGATAAATCCCCTGTTATATCACCCATGTGGGCAAGAGCAAATTAAAACTACATTGATCAGGATGAGTCATGGCAGGAAGGACCGGGTGGAGCTTGGTCACCAGAATCTTGGCTTAGATTTTAATGTCAGTATTAATTAGGGAGCGAGTCGAGCGAGGGCAGGGTGATTTTACAAATGATGACAACATTTGCTAAATCTAGGTCCTTGGAAAAGGATTTCTTTTCAATGGTCTGCATATAGAGCCGTAGTAATTGGGGGACCTGTTGGTCATGAAATGAGGAATACTATTCAAGAGGGAAACCATCTGGGCCAGTGGTCTTCGTGGCCTTCAGGTCCCTAATTGCAGCACGAATTTTGTCTTCTGTGATCGGTTCCTCTAAGGCTTTCCATTGGGCCAAAGTCAAAGAAGGGAGCGGGATGTCATTGAGGAGCGGTTGAGTATACTCCATGGGGGGTTGTGGGTCACAGGCGTAAAGCCACCGGTAGTAGACTGCAAATGCCACCACAACTTCAGGGGCTGCATGGATCATAGAGCCTGACTCATCCATCACTGCGGGTATAAAGTGGGAGGTGATGTCTCAAGTTGCAAGTCTACATAAACATGCCACATTCTTGTTGCTGTGCTCATAAATGCATTGTTTGGTCACCCTCCAACAACGGCAGGCCTCTCAGGAGAGTAGAACATTAGGCGTGGACGCAGGGCCCCAACCCTCAGTGTCTCTCTGCCCCAATTGAAGCACTGGTGATTAGCTGCCCCAGGCTCACCTGCTGTGTAAGCATCTGTTAATGAGGTGCCTCGGGCCATTGCAGGAGTTTGCCACAGGTCCGTGTGGAGGAAAACGCACTTCTCAGGAAGCTCAGGCCGTGTGGGCAGGCCGCATGACTGTGTGGCCTGCAATCCATCACGTTGTACAGCGTCTCCGCCAGGACCATAAGGCACTCCAGGGGCTGTCAATACAAACATATGGCCCCAGCCGGTGTCTCCATGCGCCCGCTTCCTCCTTGAGGCATGTATTCCAGGCCGGAGCAAAGAGTGAGGTGAGGGCCCTGACTCTACTCACATTGCCCCAGTCAGCGGCCGTGCACAGCCCAGCAGCCGGTGAAGGGCTTGATATGCAGACTTCGACATGTGGCCATGTCACAGAGGCAGCCGCCGCAACGGTGAGTCTCCAGGCCGGGGTGGTGGCAGCAAGGAGTCCAGGACCAGGGACCTCCATCAGGCGCAAGCGGCGTTCCCGGGGCTATAGTGCAAAGAGAGCCACCATCTTGTGGGAGGTTGGGGCAGGCCCTTGCAAGGTGGTATCCACATTTCTCTCCCTGCAAAGGCACAGAGGGCAACGCAGTACAGTCTCACTCGGGTTGACAGGAGCGTCATCGTGCCTTTGGGAGACCCATGATCCCAGGATGGCGAAGGATTTTGGAGAAGGTCGCAAGAACGGTCTTTAGGATGCTTCCTCCACCTTGGCTGCATCGGCCAAGGCCCCACTCTGGGCTGATTTTAGGTAACTTTAGGAAAGCAGTTCTAAAACAACTTTCCTGCAGTTATACTAAATACTGGATTTATTGCAAATATTATTTTCATACTTTGAAGTATTATTTTAGCTCGCTCCTGCCAAAATATAGACTTTATTAATGTTAAATAAAGCCTTCCCATGTTAGTCTAAGGAGCTAATGCACTACAATGGGGAAGAACGGAAGTGGCAGTTTTTCCCTCACCAGGGCATAGAAAACATCTTTTATAATGTCCCTGCTTATTTTAACATGGCACCCTACCCTTGGGACACCTAGGTCAGACCTTAGGGGTGTTTTATATGTAAAAATAAGGAAGTTAAAGACTTTCGAAGTACCTTTCATTCCAAAGTCAAATTTGGACCTAGTTTTATTTTAAAAGCAGCCTGCAAGGAAGGGCTGGCTTTTAAAATGACAGCAGGCACCACAGCAGTACACACTAGTGTGCATTATATCTATTGGACCACTACACCTACATGCCCTACCATACACTAGGGAGTTGCAGGTAGGTTGTCAGTACCAATTCTAACTACCATATACCTTTTAAATAGAGCACTGGCCCTGGGTCTGGTTAGCAGAGCCTAGGGCTAAATCAGAGTCAGTAACCACTCGTATTAGTCAGAAAATGAGGGTCATCAGGGCAAAAAGGATGACTTTCTCATACATTTATATCTACATGCAGCAATGGTGAAGTCCTTCTGTTATATTTGGGGGTTGTGAATGCCGCAGTCCTGCATCAGTGTCAATGACATAGCCTAAGATGTAATAACTATTTTAGTTATTGAACTGGCAATCAGAGGACTAACCCTGCTGCCCAGTAGGGTGTCAGATTAATAAGGTTGTGAGTGGTGGAAGGCAACGCTACCATGCTGATGTCCCCAGCTCACCAGGAATCATTTTGCAGCAATGGGTGCAGTCCGTAACATCAAAAGAATGGGACATAGTTAGAACAAAAGGCCTAACTATGGCGAAATTGTAGTATGGTGCATATGTCACCAACAGTCTACAATAAATTGAAGGATCACATATTTCAGTAAATCTCTACAGATGTAGATATTTACACTATGAATGCCCACTCATATTATTATGAGGCCTGACGGCATCAGCACCAGTCTATGAGAGAGTTTCCCATACGTAGATACCGGGCTGAGTTTTATGGTAGTCTCACAGTCTCAGCGGGCACTTACATATATGGACATTGTTGGAAAGGGCTCTTTCTGCAGGGTCACCCCCTAAATTATTGCCTTCCTCCTCCCCTTTCTGCTGAATTCATTTTTGATGGCTTCAAAACTCTGGGCACTTTGCCACTGCTAACCAGTGCTAAAGTGTTTGTGCTCTCTACTTAAAATGTGTTAACATTGGCTTATCCACAATTGGCATATTTAACTCACTTGTAAGCCCCTAGTAAAGTGCACTATTTGTTCCCCGGGCCTGTAAATTAAATGCCACTAGTGGGCCTGCAGCACTGATTTTGCCACCCACTTAAGTAGCCTTTTAAACATATATCACGCCTGTCGTTGAAGAGCCAGTGTGTGTATTTTTAAAACTGCCATGTTGGCCTGGCAAGTTCACCTACTTGCCAGGCCAACATGGCTTTTAAATGGCAGTTCTGAAAATGCCACTTTTAGAAAGTTGGCATTTTCTTACTTAAACCATTTGGTGACTTTTGCCTGTATCTAGAACACATGTGTGGGGTGGGTGACAGCTGGCTTCCTGCATTCCCTCTAGACAGCCACACACAAAGACAGAGTAGTTGTGACTGAGCAGCCATCTGCATGTTGATGGGTCATCCTGAGGCAGGATGAGACGGAGGAGCTGACACTTGAACCTGAAAAGGGCTGTGCCTGTCCCCACACAAAGTGTTGCATACCTCCTTGTAGTGAGTCTGGGGGCAAGGCTGGAAAGGCAGGGCCCTGAGCACTTCAAAGCATCTCCTTTAAGTCTCCCTACTTCAAAGGCCAAATTGGGTATAAGTATTGGACCTCTGACACCATGATTTTAGAACTCTGTTGGAACTAAGGACATTCTGCCAGGAAGAAGAGCTGCTGTGCTGTAGGAGGGACTGCCACTTTGCTAACTGCTTTGCTGTGTTGGCCCGCTGCCTGCTGAGTACTGTGCTGCAGGAGGGACTGCCAAATTGCTACCTGCTTTGCTGTGTTGGACTGCTGCCTGCTGCTTGTTGCCTGGGAGTGACAAGCACTGGACTTGCTCTCTACATCCTTGAACCCAAGTTTCTCCAAGGGCTTGCCTCCTGTTTTGAAGTGTCAAGGCCATTAAAGATTTCCGTCATATCTGCTTCAGCTGCTGGACTCTGCTGTGAGCCCTGCCCTGCCAAAAGGTGCCAATCCAGTCCTGGACCTTAAAAGTGAATTATGCAGTTGTTTTTCTACAAAAATCAATGCAGGGACGACTTTGTGCTGATCGCAAATGATGCAGTGCCCTCCAACAGAGAGCCGATTCGAGGACATCCCTGTGCGACTCGATGACGACACGGGACCCGACTGTGAGGCTCGAAGATGACGTAGCGCCTGCATCGTAAAAAGTTTGATGCTAATGTGGGCCCAACTGACAGGCTCAACGGCAACGCATCACCTGCATCAAAAGGAATTCAACTATGAACTGGGATCCAACGGCAAAGCTCGATACCAACGCATTTACCCGACTGCGTGGATCAGAACCAAGGCATCGAGTCTTCAACGCCGAAGCTTGCTCCATCCAAGGTACTTAGCGGGCCTTGCATGGATCGGGTAGTCAGCCTGCCCTCCATTGCGGTTGGCCTGAAATTTGGATTTACCCCCGTCCAGTGCGACCTCACGTATCTCCTACACGCTATTGACTTTTATGCACTATATTGTAGTTTATTCTTCAAAAATTCATATCTCAAGTTCTACTTATTTGATTTTTGTCATTTTGGTCTTGTTTTATTCAGATAACTAATATCTATTTTTCTGAACTGGTATGGAGTATTTTTGTGGTGTTTTCACTGGATACCATAATTAAAGTGTTGTACAAATACTTTACAAATTGCCTCTTCAGTTAAGCCTGACTGCTCTGTGCCAAGCTACTAAAGGGTAGTCAACTACTGACCCAATTTCTAACACACCTGTACACATACAACCAACTCAGAGCCTCTTATCCTAGCTGTGCAGCAGCAAACATTATCTTAAAAGGCATTTTCTGGCGGTTAGCAATACCAATCCATTTGAACAGAGCTTACAGTTAGTAAAACTCAGTTACTTAGATTTAATCGGGTCAAAAAATACAAACTCTGGGTAGTCAAAAAGCAAACAATCAGAGGGATTAAATGGGGCAGAACCCATATCCCACAGGTATAACCTCTCTTCCTACTAAAGATGGTCTTGTGAGCCAGAGTCAAGGTTTTACATTTGAATTTGGCTTTCAACTGTAGCCAGCGCATCTAGTTCAATGTTGATTTAATATTGGCTCTTTTGGGTAAATACACAACTGCACTGGCTACTGAGATTTGGTACACATTCCTTTCTTTGTGCTTAAAGAAATGACAATACTTTCATTTTGGTCCTGTGTCAGCATTGAATACAGTGGCTCCAACTAGTTGCTCTGATACTGGACACATTATGAGTGTTATTCCTTTGATGCAAGATCTTCCCTTGTGTTAAATGATAATTCTACACAATATAAATTTGTTAGACAAGACAACAGCACCTCATGAGCCAATTTCTTTGATGCCTAAGTCTTATTGGTCATTGAGGCTTTGTGGAGGAAAACAGTTTTCATAATTTGTATTACTTTTTTCTGAATTAGCCTACATATATGTACATATCAACAACATTGCATTGATATCTTACAAAACAATCAGACAATACTATAATACATACAGTCCCTTCCTTTACCAACTCCATCTCTTCAGCCTAGCACTGTTTGGGCTTTATGGAATCAGGAATCTTCCAGTATTTTAACTTTGCAAGCATGAGAAGCTGTTTGGTAGTCCCCGATATTGCCTGTGTCTAGGTGATAATGCTCCTCAAATGTGTAGATGTATGTGATGAGGAAAGCTACAACTTGGGGATTCGGTGGCGGCGAGACAAGATGGCAGCTCGTTGAAGCTGCTCCTGAAACGCCGAGAAGCTTTCTCACGGAGGGACATCCATCCGGCAGAATGCAGCCGGAACAAATACATTAACAGACGTCGGAAGTTCCTGGAAGCGGCGGGGTAGGTTTTCAGACATTTAATTGGTTTGGTTATCTTTTTTATTGCCTTTTCCCTGCCACTCCTAGCTTGCCTCACACAGCGGCCACCATTTTATGAGTTTCACGAGCTTTCAGCCCGTGGCTTCTCAGGAGACATCGCGCTGGAGATTTCTTCATTTATATTTGACAATGTGGGCAGAAATAGCTACATGACACCCCTTTTCCAATGGGGAAAGGCAATTTTCTTTAATTCATTTATCTCTCCCACGTTGTTTTCAATTCTTCATGGACAATCTTTTTGAGGGCAGATGAAGCGGTGCCTTAACCTTTGCCTCTCATATAGACTCTACAAAATGTATTAGTTGATTTTGGTGAGACCATTTTTCATCCACTTGGTCTGGCTTATTAGATCACAGCGTCACTGCTTTAAATTTAGTTTTTCCTTCACCTTTGTGGTCTCTGGCGGGCTATTTACGCTAATCTGCCCATTCCCTTAGGCTAAATAGGAGAATGGAATCCTTGCAATCGACAAAATCACAGGTTTCAACCAATTCCGGTGGTAATGCTCGCAAAGAATCTGGAAGCAATGCTAATAAAAGGATCAAAAAAGATCCCTCTTCTCCAAATAAATCCCCTTTGCCTCTAACATTCTAAGGTTTTATGGATCATTTGAAAAATATCAGACCATTTATGCAAGATACCAATATGGCTCTTCAAAGAATAGAAGAAAAGTGGTCTCATTTGGACTCCAGACTTGTAGAGGTTGAACAGAGAGTTAGTGATGCTCAAGATGTCGTCGCTAAGGTCAATCTTTTATCTAAAGAAGTGACTCAGCTAAAGAAATTAACAGAGGATTTGGAAAACCGTAACAGATGCAATAATTTACGCATTTATGGCGTACCGGAGGACTCTGAGGGCTCCGACATGATCAGTTTTTTGAAAGACCCATATACCAAAAATAGTTTGCCTACCAAAGTCTGTGGAGCTCAATATTCAGAGGGCACATAGGATTGGTCCCCTCAATGCTTCAACTTCGAATAGATCGCGAGGGATCATTGCTTATTTTCTTCAGTACTCTGATTTAATGTTAGTTCTCACAACAGCCAAACAATGTCAGGTCAGAAGATTTTCTTCAGTCAAGATGTTTCAAGGGCTACCGCTAGTTGCCGGAAGAAATTTTTGGATCTCAGACCTAAGCTTTGTTCCATGAATGCTCGTTATGGCCTTGTCCACCCTTGTCTCTTCAGGGTCACATATAAAGACAAGTCAATAACTTTTGAAGATCCTGCCGAACTCAAGAAATTCATACATGTTGATAAGGAAGGAGATATGGAACTTAGGGGCATATTTACGTTCCTGGCGCATCCCTGCATATCAGCAGGGATGCGCCAGAAAATGCGTCACGCAAGTTTACCCTTGCGCCACGTCCGATGCGCCGCATTTACAATGCGGCGCATTGTGGCGCTAGGATAAGCAGATGCGTGACGCATCTGCCGGCGGAAGAGTTGGCGCAGTGCTGAAGTTGTGTCGCAAGCGCGACGCAACTCCAGCACTGTTCCAACCTTCCCTATCCCTAACATGGTGCGTCAATCCTTACGCCTGCTTGAAGCAGGCATAAGGATTTGACACACCAGCGTCGGAAAAGTGACTGCGTGAAATCTTGTAGATTTCACTACGTCACTTTTCCAAGGCGTTCCTGCGCCGGAACGCCCCCCCCTGCGCTGGTATGCCCACATGAAACCTGACGCAGGTTTCATGTGGTGCAGGGGTTTACTACGTGACGCATCTCCCTAGATGCGTCACGTTGTAAATATAGCGCAACGCGGCGCATGGTTTGCGGCGCCGCTGCGTCACATGCGTGACGCAACGGCAGCGCAAAAGTGGCGCAAGGGGCTTGTAAGTATGCCCCTTAGTATTTCCCCTTTACGTTATAACAAATTATTTATTTCTTCTTTGCAGGCTCCCAATCCTTCCTTGTTGACGAAAATGTCTCTGTTCAATATTGTCCCTTTCTTCTAATGTCCACGTTTTGTTCAGCCATGATGTTTCATTAATGTCTGGTGAGTCCATATGGTGAGTTGTTCATTCTGTCTTATCACTTTTCTATATTTTCTCTCTTTTATTTACTGTGCCTCCACTTTTTGTTGAAATCACAGATATTTAGTTTCGTGTTTCTTCACTTGCACGACATCTGGTCGTCTCGCTCCCCCACTTTCCAACACAATTGTTTCTTTTGTTCTTCACTATCATGGCTGAAGTCCTTTGACTTTTTGTCATCTCTCTTATATATTTATATCAGGGGAGCTCTTGCATTCCCCTTGCCGCTTTCTCCTCTTTTTTTCGTTTTCTCTATTTTTCTTTTCGAATATCTGTCTATATTTATTTATTATGGTGCAAACCTTATTTTACGTAACTATTTTGTTCCTTTTACCTTTAACTACTTTATATCTGAGTCCTTACTGCTGGACAAGCATTATGTCTATCTTAGGTTTTTTATTACGTGTTAATTAACTGTTCTTTGTAGTCTTTTCCATGAGTAATTTACGTGTTGTGTCATAGAATGTTAAAGGCCTTCATAATCCTGTTAAGAAGCAAAGGGTGTTGTTGCATTTAGCAAAATTAAATTGTCAAATTGCATTATTGCAAGAAACACATCACAAAGAACAGGACTTAGCCTCCCTACGCAGGCCATGGGTTGGAAATGTTTACAGCTCCCCAGCTACAATTAATAAAAACGGTGTTCTTATACTTTTTCATAAATTGTTAAGTATTCACTTGTTAAATGAGTTTAAAGATGATATTGGAAGATGGCTTTTGTTAGATATTAAGATAAATTATACCCAGTTTTCTATTTGTAATGTTTATGGTCCTAATGGAGTTGATTTGCTATTCTGGAATGATTTTTCCTCTCTGTTATCTTCCCATGCTTCAGAGAATTTTATACTGGGGATGACTGTAATCAACTTATGGACCCCTTTTTAGACCGTAGATCTCAGACTAAGGGGCCGATTCCGATCTGGGTCGGAAAGCTCTCCGACCGAGCCAGATCCGGAGAGAGTTCCGACCGAGCCGGACTCCCCCAGTCCGACCGAGCGAGTACGATGCGGCCGTATGCTGCCCGACTCAACTCGGTCGGACTCCCATTGAGTCAATGGGAGCCGGTCGTCACAACGCGTACACGGGCTCCCATTGACTGAATGGGCACGTCGCGAACAGGGGGCCCCTACAGTGGGTACGCATCGGTGCGACTCGCACCGTACGTGCATGTGTAGGGGGGACCCTTGGGTCCCCCTTGTGTTCGACTCGTGCGGCTACACATGCAGGGGGGTCCGACACGGACCCCCCAAGTCCGGCTCCGGGTGCTTTTGCGAGCCGGACGCTCCGACTCGATCCGGCCGTCCGACGCGTGCATCGTACTCGCTCGGTCGGGAAAAGTCTCCATTGCGTGGTGCGAGCCGTGTCCGTACGAGTCGGTCGGAGCGGTTCGGACCCGGGAATGTGTCGGTCGGCGATTTTGCGTGCACTCGCATCGTACTTGCTCGCTGGGACGACTGTACGAATCGGTCGGAAAAAAGGCCTCCGAATCAGATCCGGTAAAGCCGAATCTGATTCGGAGCCCTACCGACCGAGATCGGAATCGACCCCTAAGTTTGTTCCTAACAAAATGCAGAGAGCCTTTCAGAGATCCATATACTCTAGAGGGTTAGTAGTCATTTGGAGAACCTCTCACCCAGATGTCCTGGAATTTTATTTTTTTTCTCCAACTCAAAATTCTTATTCTAGAATAGACTATATATTTTTTAATCTGAGTATTCTCCAATTCCTGACACATGTCGAGATAGGTTAAATACTCATTTCGGATCACGCTCCCGTTATTGTAGATTTGGAGTATCCTACTCCTATTTCCCTTACCTGCAGGTGGAGATTTAATAATGCCCTTCTACTGGATAAACAATTTACAGAACAATTTACATTATTTCTGCTCGAACGTTTTTAAAGTAATCTTACCTCAGACTCCCAGATGAATTTCATTTGGGATGCCTTTAAACAACTGCAAGGGGCTTCATAATAGATTTTGTTGCAAAAAAGAAGAGGAGGGCTCTTAGAGACTCTGTGAAACTTTTAAGACAAATTAAAACTTTAACATGAATACTTTTCTTCTAATTGTAATGATACTTTGTCTAAACTTATTAAGGCCAAGCTGCAGTATAACAAACAATCCTGGGACAATGCTTGTGGTAACCTACTCCAGTTTAATGCAAAAATGTTTGGAGGCTGGAACAAGGCTGGCAAAGCTTTGGCTAATTACCTTAAGATAAAAAAACAGAAATTGAAGATTGTCACTATAACAGATGCTGCTGGGATTAGACACATCGGTGACTCTAAAATATTAAAGTGCTTCTGAGAATATTATACAAAGTTATATACCCCATAATCTTTTCCCTCAAATGAACAGTTAGATGCTTTTTCTCAATCTATCCCGAAATCTCCGGGTAACATCGTAAAATGTATCTTCACTTGATACTCCAATTTCTGAGCAAGAGATTTTAAATGCCATCAACCATCTCCCAAAAGATAAAACCCCTGGGCCTGACGGTTTTTCTGTGCCCTTTTACCTTCATTTCAAACATCTTTTAATTCTTAAGTTATTACTTCTTTTTGATTATTTTTTTAACACAGGACATACACAAGGTTCTTTATCTCAGGCTATGCTTTGTTTGCTCCCAAAGAAAGGTAAAGATCTTTCTCAATGTAGTAACTATAGACCCATCTCACTGATCAACACGGACTGTAAGATTCTAGCTAAACTACAGGCACTTCGTATTAATCTTGTCATTCCTGATTTAGTTGATTTACATCAGTCTGGGTTTGTTAAGGGATGCTCTATTTCTGATAACTCTAGAACTTTCCTCAACATCATTCATTTGGCCTCTAAACTGAACTCACCTTTAGCTGCTATAACTCTCGATGCAGAAAAGGCTTTTGATCGGATGAATTGGGAATTTATGTATAGAGCATTAAAATGGCATGGTTTTAGTCCTCATTTTCTTCAATATATCCAGTTATTATATTCAGATCCCTCTACTTTTTTTGGGTCAATGGTAAGCAATGCAATTATTTTTCTCTTCATAGAGGGACTAAACAGGGCTGCCCTTTATCCCCACTTTTATTTATTTTATCATTAGAACCCTTCTTAGAAACAATTCATCATTCTTCAACCTTCTCAGGTTTCCAATTTAAGGCCATGGATATAAAATTTACGGAATACGCTGATGACATTTTGTTATATTTATCCAACCCTAGCACATCATTACCCGAGTTCTTTTCAAAACTTAATTCATACTCAACAGTCTCTGGGTATGACCTCAATATAGATAAATCGGAGGTACTGCCCCTTAACAAATTCTGCCTCCCAGATATGTTTAAGGATTCTGGATTCTCATGGAATTCCCCAAAAATTATTAAATGCTTAGGTATCCTCTATTCAAATAATATTAAAGATAGTATTAAAATCAATCGCACTGAAATTAAGACAAAGATCACTTTGTAGGTAGATGGTTGGTCCCCTATTTTTTTGTCCTGGTGGGGTAGATTAGCTACAATTAAAATTATGTTATTACCGATTGTGAACTTCACCTTGTCAATGCTCCCAATCACACTTCCAGTTACTTTTTTTAAAACCATTAACCGCCCCCTGATTCAATTCTTGTGCAACAAATTAAAACCTTGTATCTTTTTAACCTGTCTTCAGCAATCCAAAGATAGTGAAGGGGTTAATTTTCCTAATCTTAGCCTTTATCATTCTGCCTTCACACTGAAAAACATTATGACTTCCCTTTCGGTAAATCCTGAAGAAATATCAGCAATTTGGGGTCAACTGGAACATTCACAATTTACACCTTTTGCTTTCAGGGAATTGGTTCACATTTCTCAACCTCCAAAGATATTTTCCTATCCAACACTTACTCACTCTTTAGCTATAGTTAAATCTTTAATTAGTTTCTCTAATTCATGTTCTGAAATTATTTCACAAACTCCAATTTGGTACAACAAACACTTAAAATTAAATAATAGAGTTCTCTCATGGAAAGAATGGATCAACAAGGGGATTATTACCATCGGTCATCTACTCTCTAATGGTTCTCTCTTAAATGTCTCTGAACTCCGGGAAAAATTTAATTAATCCCTTTACTACGCCACTCATTACCAATGCCTTGGGACTCTTCTTCTCCAGTATATTTCCAAATTCTCCACGTCAGTTTTACATACAGAACTTACACCTATTACATTGGATTTCTCTTCACAAATGAAGGCTTCTGCCATGTATCAGATTTTGATCGGATCTTCAGATTTTAAACCAAAATCCAAAATTGAGCTATTGTGGGAAATGAATCTTCATCAAGAATTCTCCCCCTGAACCTGGAATTTAATATGGGCTAAGAGCCACACTTCCTCTCTTAACCCCAATGAACCTAAATAAATTGAAGCTTTCTAACAATGGCAAATGCTGGTCCTGTTCATATGACAAAAGTGACCTTATACATATGTTTTTTGATTGTCCTTTGGTAAAAAAGCTTTGGATTTGCATATGGGATAAGATGAATGAAATTGTGTCCACTAATATTCCTTTTGATACTCTACACATCTTTTTGGGAGGTCCCTCTCCCTTATGGCAATCACAAGGTATGATAGGGAAGTTTATTGATCTGACAGTTGCCATTGCTTTACAAATAATTACAACAAATTGGAAAGACACCACTAAAATCTCTTACATTGGTTGGTGGAATCTGTTATGTCATCAATACCTTCAATGATCAAAAAAGATGTATTATTGTCACCACTCACCTCATTCTTATCCAGGCAATCAGCTCAATCCATATCCAAGGTTATTAGTTATGAACCCCTATAAAGACTAGAATGTTTATAAACTATTTATTATTATTATTGCATTGTTGTTAATGTTTGCTCTATAATTATAAGCAAAATCATATTCTCCTTTTCCTTTCTCTCTCTTTGTCCTTTCTTTTCTCTCCTTTTCTTCCTCTTTTCTTCCTTTTTCTCCTAAAATGGTTAAAATGCATCGTTCAGTACTGTGTTCATATTTTTCAATTCGAGCTCTTTCGTTTTTATAGTTTAGTGATGTATGCTTTACCAATTCTGATTGTTTCCTAAATTAATATCTTCTTTTTCTATTTATAGTAAGATGTACTGCTCCTTAATATTTTATGTACTTATATGCACTTGGATTGACTTGATTGTGTTTTTTTTCTCTTTTATACACCTTGTAATTGATTTTTTGCATTCTTTTCAATAAAGCATTTCTAAACTAAAGAAAGCTACATCTCTATGTAGCGAAGGTCACTGATAAGTAACCAGGGCCTAACCATACATTCTTATTAAACAATAACAAGGCATTGTTAATGATGTTCATACTTGTATTAAACACTGTAGAACCAGATATACTCCTGGGCACCTATGGTACTTTTAAAAGGAACCAGAGGTAGAGTGGTTTAATCTGTTCACCATTTGTGTCTTGAGAATGTGTTCAGGTGAAGCTGTTCACTATTTGTGTACTGAGAATGTGTCCAGTTGATGAGAGGCAGTTCAATATTCATTCTATTGCAAAAGGTGAGTTTGCCAACATGGGTCATAAACCTAACAGGCTCCAATTCAAATGACTTTTTGCCCTTCTAGCAGAAAATATACCAGTGGTTATGTTTTTTATAAATGTAGGTTGGGAAAGTGGGAGTTAGCAAGAGGTGGCAATGAATGTTGGAAATGCCCACAACATTTGTGAACATTCATAAAAATTCCCAAAGGTGTTCTGTATGTGATTGTATGTCTAACTTTGGGGCATATTTACAATAAAGTGGTGAAGCATGTTGGTAAGCCAAGAAGGCTAACAACATGCTTTGTCACTTTAGAAACGAAGGGCTCTACCATATTTACTAGAATATGGTGCAGCCCTGCATTCCCCCCTGCGCTGGCGCTAACTTTAGCTGCCTAGCGCCTACACAGGCACCCTTGCACCATAGTGCTAGGGTGCCTGTGTTGAGGGGAAGATTGTTTATGTGCAGGAAGGTTCCCCTTCCTGCACATAAACAATCTTTAAATGGTGTTTTGTAACTTCTATGTATGCTGCTTAATGCAGCAAACATAGAAGATGCAAAACTGCATTTTTTTTAAATAATTGTTTATGTGCAGGAAGGGGTACCTTCCTGCACATAAACAATCATAGGCAATTTGCTGTTTCTATGTGTGCTGCACAAGACAGCACACATGAAACAGCAAAGACAGAGGAGAAATAAAGCATTTCTCATCGTTTTGCCTGTTTAAGACAAGGTTTTCCCTAGTTTTAATGTTGGCGCTGCCTCCTATTTAACAATAAACAAGAAAGGGACCCTGAAAAAGTTCGATAGGTGAGGAAGGAACCAGGGAAATAGCAGCTACAAAAACACATAAACCTTCCCTCACACATATACATCTAACATTGGCCATAAGTCCATAGTTTAAGAAAACCCACAGACCATTAATATTTTTATAGAAAAAAGTTTTTTAATTCATTTATTTATCAAAATATATTTTCTTCATAGTATTCTATGTATTTTTCTTCATTTTCATATGCGATGCAGAGAACATCACACAAGATTCAATAAAAACAAGACAGAAGCCCAGCATCATGATATAATGGAGTACCTATGAGTAAATGTACATGTAACCACCCCAACCACCACATACAAAAGAACCAACAATCATTAGCAATAAGCCATACAAAACAAATTATAACAAAAAACAGTACATACAACAAAATTTGTTTTTGTAGCTGCCTCCTATTTATGCTGCCCTTGTAAATAGGGGGCAGTGTCAAAATCAATGGGTGTTGTGGTGAAACGCCCACCACAACACCCATTACCCTCCCATTTCACGCTAAATACCGTGTGAAAGGGTG
This sequence comes from Calotriton arnoldi, assembly GCA_963921515.1. Lineage (NCBI taxonomy): Eukaryota > Metazoa > Chordata > Amphibia > Caudata > Salamandridae > Calotriton > Calotriton arnoldi. The sequence goes on from CAWUFW010016877.1 coordinate 172,627, forward strand.
CCTTATTTACAAGGCAGCGTTAAGATACGTTAAGTGGCTTAACGCTGATTTGTAAATAAGGCGAGGCCCCTATCGCCATCACAGCATCACTAAAAGGGACGTTGTGGTGGTGATAGGGGCTTTCAAATATGCCCCGTTGTTTGTAAAAAAGGTAGGTTACATTTGCAACTAGTGTGGAAACAGCTCCTCCCCGCCCCCTTTATTTTCAGGTAGTGTAAGGATAGGGAGATCTCCACATAGAAAATATGTTTCTATGTAGAAAAAAATAACAGGTGAAAATACTGTGTGACTCTAACCTTATCTCTGGGGGTTGTTTGCAATAAGGACTTTCCACCGTAATACAACAAGGTACTTAGGTGCACACCTGGAAAGCTGTGATTGTAATCCATGTCCTTGTGAGTTCTAATAAGAGAGTGATTTTTTGAATTTCAATGATGTTAGTTTTACCTTCAGTTGCACCCTGGTTCAGGGGCGTAACGCAGGCCACTGCCGACTCTGCAGCGCAGGGGGGGGGGCCCGAGCCATCCAGGGAGGCCCCAACCTCCCAAGGGGCCCCCTTCATCCCAGGGCCAATTAATATCTGTGGTATACGGGAGATTCTGGGGCCCTTCATCATATTCCGCAGGGGGCGGACATCATTTTGTTACGCCACTGCCCTGCATTTGCTGAGAATCACTCCCATAGTGTTTTTCATGGAGTGAAGAGGACTCTCTGGCCAGTACCACACAGTCTCAGGTTTGATGCAGCACCCACTTGGTGAAAGGCCTTGTAATTCATTGACAAGTCCCTGGGACCATCAGAACCAAAAGCAGTCTCCACGAGCAAAAGAAATAAATGCGCAAGATGTTGTTGAGTGTCTTTACCCACAATGTAATTAATTTGATTCACATTAAAGATATCTTCATCAAATGCTTTTATAATTTCCGAGGCTGCTGCATCAGAGTAAATCATGCAAATGTGTCTAGTTTGCCACTGTATAATTTAAGTAATTATGCAACAATAATTGGATTATAACTGAGCTTGTAAAAACATAATGATATCTGATTTGTAATATATTCTCGCACTGTATTTAACCAATTACTTGTTTAAATTCTTGAGGTGTCACTTAGAGCCCTTCATAATTTGAAGGCAAGTAGATGCATACCATAAATGTCACAGCTATGTAAACAAAGCTAACGTACGTCCAAGGGATTATTTGGACTAGATTAAAATTAAAACTGAAACAACATTAATATTTTCTTCGTGTGCTTAATTACACGTTTGTGTAGAAAACACAAACAAAAATGCTAATGATGGAATTAAAGGCTTTGAGATGTAATTTGAGCAGGCTATTTTCATATAGGTCAGAAACTGTTTTGGCGTTCTTGGAATGGTATCCTGTTGCTGTTGCTGTACAAACAGCGGCTGATAGAATTCTAGAAAATGAATGCCAAGTTAATATGCATTATTCAATAAACACTATGGGCACTGCACTCATTCAATGACATGTAAAAGTCATACTTTTAAGGCTACATTATTGGCTGAGGAATGTGTGTGACATGATGAGGTTCAAGCAAGGAGCTTGTTTAGAGTTTGGCGGATACTGCACATCTGCCAAAAAGCAGATGTCCAACCTATTCAGGGACAGATTTACCAAAGTGTTACCTAGCACAGAGCAGCAGGCAAAATTGCTGCACTGTTTTGCGTGACAGGGAAAGAGCAGGAGGACGCCATATCTACAGATGTTTGCCATTGAGCCATAGTGCAAGGGTGTGTGCATGAATCTAGCATAGGTTTTGTACTGGACTGGTTGCCTTCCAGTACAAAATACAATGCACTGACAACTTTTAAAAATGTACCTACTTTGCATGTGTGCTGTACAGTGCAGCAGCCATGCAAAGTAAGAAAAGAAAGGAGAAATGAAAATCTTTCTACTTTTAACGACTGCTTTCAAATGGCGTACATTTTTTACTCAAAACCCTGTCTACTGTTGTTAGTAGATAGGGTTGTGCATCCAAAACCATGGGTGGTTGCATGAGTATGCCCATTTGCCACTCATGGAACACACCCATGATGCTAAGTAATGCAAAGGAGTGCTTTGTGCTGCTTTGCTTAATTTTGGGCACCTTTCCAGCGCTGGAAAGCAAAGGCCTCATTTATGAGGTTTTGGCGCAGGGCAGCGCCGCAAGGAATCTTGCTGCGCTGCCCTACATCAAAAGAAAAGGGCAGGAATGTCTTGTATCTATAAGATACGGTGCATTCCTGCTCTTTTCCCCTGCGCTGGCACACAATGGACTGCCATGCGTCAATGCAGGCACACTTGCACCACGGTGCAAGGGTGCCTGCGTTGCAGGACTGATTGATTTTGTGCAGGAAGGCACGCCTTCCTTCACAAAATCAATCAATTCAGGTAATTTACTCTTTCTATGTGTGCTGCAGGATGCAGCCCACTGAGAAAAAGGAAAAAACGAGGAGAAATGAAAACATTTCCCTTTGTTGAGCCTCCCTTACGCCACCCCTGGGGTGGCTTTAGATTCTGACGCATTCCCAGGTTTACGATTTTTCATAAATCTGGGAGTGCTTCAGATTCCAAGGGTGTTGCATCAGATCAGCGCCGTCTCCTCCGCATGCTTCAACACCCTCTGCATACTACGTAAAACATTCAAATGGATACCTGCCGACTCCAGTAAAATGATCACTCACGGCCTCATCACAAGCAGATTGGACTACGGCAACGCCCTCTACAGCGGAATCAACAAAAAGCTCATCCGCAAACTCCAGAACATCCAGAACGCCGCAGCCAGACTAATCCTCAATTTCCCAAGACACAACCACATTACCCAACACCTCTGCGACCTCCACTGGCTCCCATTGAAAAAAGGATAACTTTCAAGCTGCTCACGCACACATACAAGGCCCTCCATAACATCGGACCTCAATACCTCAACAACCGCCTCTCCTTCCACGCACCCAAGAGAAACCTACGATCAGCTGACCTCTCCCTAGTCACTGTCCCACACTTCTACAGGAACAGAGCGGGTGGAAGGTCCTTCTCCCACCTTGCAGCCAAGACATGGATCGAGCTCCCCGTCCGGCGAAGCCCTACACTGGACCAATTCAGGAAAGACCTCAAGACCTGGCTCTTCTAATGACCCCAACGGAGCTGCAACCCCCTCCTCCCCCCCAGTGCCATGAGACCCTAACAGGTGAGTAGCGTGCTTTATAAACACTAATTGATTGATTGATTGATTGCGTGGGAACACCCCCAGCAGCACCCATGGAACGCCCCTTTCATGCAGTGCTCGGCATGAAAGAGGCACATATTTAGAAGGTCATGAAAAGCCACGTAAAGTGGCTTTACGTATCTGTGAAAATATGCTGTGGCACATTGCACCACTGGAAAGTCAAAAAAGTGACGTTGAGGCAGCGCAAAAGTGCTGCAAGGGGCCTCATAAATGAGTCCCTAAATAACAAAAGCAACATTTTGCGAAGGTTTGCATCACTTTTGCAATGCAAACACAGCGTAAAATGTTTGTAAATCTGGCGTTTAGAGTGCATACCTAGGGGGATATTTACAAGCCCTATCACCACAGGAACATCACTTTTATCGACGTTCCTGTGGTGTTAGGGGCTTTGCCTTATTCACAAGGTGGCGTTAAGCCACTTAACGTGGCTTAACGCCACCTTGTGAATAAGGCACTCTTTCACGCTATACTTCGCGTGAAAGGGGTGGGCAAAGGGTGTTGCAGTGGGCCCTCAGCCGCAACACCCGTTGATTCTGACACTGTCCCATATTTACAAGGGTGGCATAAATATGGGGCAGCGCCAGGAAAAACCTGGTCTTAAACAGGCGAAACAAGGAGAAATGCTTTATTTCTCATTGCTTTTTCTGTTTATGTGTGCTGCACATAAACAAATCAATGTAAAAATGACAAGTTACAACTTCTATGTGCGCTGCAAGGAAATCGCCATTTATGATTGTTTATGTGCAGGAAGGGACACCTTCCTGCACATAAACAATAATTTCCCACAACACAGTCACCCTTGCAATATGGTGCAAGGGAGCCTGTGTTGGTGCTAGGCAGCTCAATTTGGCGCCAGCGCAGGGAGAAACGCAGGGCTGCACCGTATTGCTTTGTGACGGAGCGCAGCATTAGCCTACTTGGCTTACCGCCGTGCTCCACCACTTTAGTTGTAAATATGCCCCTTGGTTGTACAATATAAATTGGGCAGTCGGGATATCGACCATTTTTGATGTCCGGCATCCTCCAATCTTTAAATAGCCATTTAAGTCATTTGTACCACTTCTCTTCAAATGTTGACGCAATTTTTTAATTTAACATTTCCATTCTTTACCGCTCAGTTTTTTCCATCCATTTCTTTTGACATCCAATCTTTATTTTGTAAAACGTATTAAAGTAATGTCATTGTCACCTCTACACCTAATGTTGGTAACCAAGACCAATGTGCACCTATATTGCAATACACTGCTTCCCGGCTGCTGATTTCCACATTGGAAATGTTGATTATATTTTTTTAACTAACATGAAAGAAAATTGTGCATTTATTACACATAGCAGCCAGAACCATTGTTTTTCTTGCCCGCCTTTAATAATAACAGCAAGACCAACAAAGGCAATTAATATAAGCGACAAGCTCATATGTCTTCTTTACTGTCTTCTTACTCCATGTTCCTTATCCCTGCCACAGTGGCAGTTGGCAATATTTTTCAAGTGGGAGGGGGCACATACTTTAAATTCTGAGCAGTGCCTGCTCCTTAAGAACAGTGGGGCAGATTGACAAGGAAAGTGACTCAGTGCGTGCCGCAAGCCATTTGGCTGCGCCACATGAGTCACTTTCAAAGCACAGAGGATGCAACATATTTACAACAATATGTCGCATCTCTGTGCTTCCCCCTGCGCTGGCGCACAAACTGCTGCCATGCGCCGGCACAGGCACCTTGCACCATGGTGCAAGGATGCCTGCATCGTGGGTAGATTGTTTTTATGCAGGAACGGGCACCTTCCTGCACATAAACAATCAATTGAGGTGATTTCCCCTTCCAATGTGTGCTGTAGAATGCAGCACACATTGAAAGAGGAAAAAAAACGAGGAGAAATGAAAACATTTCTCCTCGATGCACCTCGCTACGCCATCCCTTTCGGGTGGCGTAGCATTCTGACGCATTTCCAGATTTACGATTGCTCGTAAATCTGGAAATGCATCAATGGCCATGGGTGTTCCGTGGGAACACCCACAGCAACACCCATTTCACGCCCCTGTCATGCAAAGTGTTGCGTGACAAGGGGCGATATTTAGAAGCATAGGTGAAGCCACGCAGGGTGGCTTTACCTGTGCTTGTAAATATCACACAGCATGTTGTGCCGCCGGTGCATCAAGCAGCCTGACGCACCAGTGGCGCAAGGGGCTTGTAGATCTGCCCCAGTGTTTGGGTGTTGCTGGTCTGGGAATAAATTTGATATGATAATTGGTCTGGTATTTTTCTCTCACTGTAGGCCCAACTCCTAACATTTACATTCATATACACGATGCACCTGCATCACGCTACCTCTCACTCACACACATACTCAAATATGCAAACAGACAGAGGCTTTCTCTCTTCCGCTTCCCTCCACCCACTGCTTACCTCTCTCGCATCAGTGGCTCACGGCTGCAGTGTGTTTCTCCCATGGGCTGCCGTTGCTGACAGGAGGATGGACATCTGGGCCAACCTATCCACATGTTTGTTGGCCCCTCTGACTCCAGGTGCTGAAAGGAAGAGGGGCATGTGGCCGAGGTAAGAAAAGAGAATGTGCAGGGAGGCAGGGAGGAGGTGAGAGGACTGGGAGGGAAAGACAGGGTCTAAGGGAATATGACAGACACCTGAGGGGAGATCACAGGGGCTAGTTAGGAGATTATGGGGCCAGAAGGGAGATCATGTGGGCTTAGGGAGCGAGATCATAGGGCCTGAAGGATGTTTTATCGGGGTAATAATGTTCGCATCTAAGGCAGATTGAAGCAGGTAGTAAACAGTAGCGTTGACGGTGAAGCAGGGAAATTCACAGCCCTCTGTCCCAGTACAATCTCGCCTTTTACTCGAATTCTCTGAGATTATCTATCGGAATTGTTACTCAGTGAGAGTAGGGGTGGGTCCTAATTGGGCGGTCTCAGATAGAGGCAAGCTCAAAGCAAGAAGCTTGCTTGCCCTAAGCACAAGAAAAATCTCCGCATTTGGTAGATCCTGCTTGCACTCATCCCTGCCTCACATATACACACTAAGGGGCAGATTTACAAGCCCCTTGTGCCTTCTTGCGCCGCCATTGCGTCACTTTTTTTGACACAACGGCGGCGCAAAAAATGTGGCCATTTTACAACGTGACACACCCAGGGAGATGCGTCACGTTGTAAAGCCCTGCGTCACATTATACCTGCGTCAGGTATATGTATGCAGGGTGGGCGTTCCCACGCAGGAAGGCCTCGTAAAAGTGATGCAATGAAATCTACAAGATTTCACTGCGCCACTTTTAGGACGCCACTGCGTCAAAACCTTATGCCTGCTTGAAGCAGGCGTAAGTAGTGACGCAGTGTAGTGGGAATAGGCCTCAACACGCATTGCTGGAGTTGCGCCGTGCTTGCGGCACGACTCCAGCAATCCGTGACTTTTGCCCCAACAGATGCGTCAGAATTTCTGACGCATCTGTCAATCCTTGCGCCATGGTGCGCCGTATTGTAAATACGGCGCATCCGTGGTGGCGCAAGGGTTTCTCAGAGTGGCGCAGGGGAAAGTGACGCATCTCTACAGATGCGTCACTTTCTTGTAAATCTGCCCCTAAGCATGCAAGAAATAGATGTTATTGAAGGCGTCCACACTTGCATGTCTAGTGTGTGTCCCCCGGACTGCTCTGCTGCACTCCTATTGGTTGGTTTATTTGAATGTGTAGCAGACCAGCCTGACACCCTCCTCTTCTTCCTTCCTCCATGACTAGAAGTGCACCACTACCAACGCCCTCGTGGAGAATCAACCCCTGCCTACTAACCAATTGCCCTGCACCTGCCTTATGCACTGCTTCCTTTCTCCTCCATGGAGTTCCCTTCTTTCCCACCCTTATCCTTCGTCCCCATTTGCACAGGTGTGCTCTAGTAATCTCTAACATCAGCATTAAATTCACCATTATGTTCATCTCTTCGAATAGTCTTCTGTGACACCTCTAACTCACAGTTTTTATTTCATTTTAATCTGAGACATCAGGTTCTACAGTTGTTTTTCATTGTAAAGCGCACTGACATCACATGGTAGATTGGAGCATTAGAAAATTAAAGTAAATAAAGACAGCAATAGATGTGTCTAGATCACTGAACTGGATGGTTTTGAAAGGGCGGAAATCACAGTACTGGTATCATTAAAACTCTGATACATTACCATGATGCATCCTTTAGAGATATTCTGTGTATACGTCTACCATTTGATTTCCCACAAGGTTCTTGTACTCATATTTTTGGTGTATTTTCTATTTTTCAGCTTAGATCTGAGAGCAGCTGAGTGCTTTACAAAAACCTACGTTATCTAAAGAAAGTCAAGAATGAAAGACTGGTTGAATAGGTTTGTTTTCAGTTTATTATTGAAAGTCAAGTGACTGAGCTGGAGAAAGAGGAAGACATATCTTTGCTTTGGATATGACAAACAAAAAAGGCTTGATTAAGAGTCTCGGACTTATTCACCTTTGGGGTGCCAGGGTGGGACAGAGAGGAGCGTCTGGAGAGCCTGAAGCTTTTGTTATGGGGGCTTGTCAGAGACATAAGAGGAATGATGGAGAAAAAATGCTTTGGCCCGATTCCGAACTGCTCTGCGAGATTCAGGCACAAAAGCCATGTGGGGCATATTATCAAGAACGGCGTTAAAATTATCGCCGGTTTAGCGGTAGAAAACTGGCGCTAAAGCGGCGATAATGGGCTTGATAATATGCCCTTGAGAATTCCAATAGAAGCCCATGTTGACACCAGAACATGGACTTCTGTTGGAATTCTCAGGGCATATTATCAAGCCCATTATCGCCGCTTTAGCGGCAGTTTCCTGCCGCTAAACCGGCGATAATTTTTAACGCCGTTCTTGATAATATGCCCCATGTGTGTCTTAATATGATTATAAAGAAGCAATATTTGCGCTCCACATGGGTCTCTGACCGCACTATGGGCATATTATCAAGAACGGCGTTAAAATTATCGCCTCTTTAGCGGCAGAAAACTGCCGCTAAAGCGGCGATAATCGGCTTGATAATATGCCCTTGACAGCTCAATAGAAGCCCATGTTGACACCAGAACATGGGCTTCTATTGAAATTCTCAAGGGCATATTATCAAGCCGATTATCGCCGCTTTAGCGGCAGTTTTCTACCGCTATGCAGCGATAATTCTTGACGCCGTTCTTGATAATATGCTATTGCGCTGAGTAAAACTAGGATCAAATTGTGCAGGCAACTGTGCAAACTCTGAGTTGGTGCTCTTTGGAAAAGGGGAAATATTCATCATTTCCACATTCTGAGGAGTGAAAGTCAAAATTGTGTGATAATGTGGCTAGAGGCAAATGTCACACATACATATCACCCTGTATTATATGGGCATGACTATAAGCCACTTTGTAAGTGAAGCAACATTTCTTGAAGTCATGTCTGCCTGTACTAGTGGCCAATGTAAAGAACAAAAAAAGTTGTATGATGTAATATGATTTTCTTTTTGGCTTTCAGAGATAAGAGGATGGATGATGATAGGACATTTGGAAGACCTGTGTCTTCCTCAATTGGAAGAGCACCATCACTTGAACGGTAGATTGAAAATTCGTAGCGAGATCAGAGAGTTCATTTTACTTTGAGAAGGCCTTAATTGGGGAGATTGCTGAAGGACTCCTGCATAGAAACTGAAGCGTCCAATTGAAGATCAAAGAATTGAAAATGAAATGTATGCATGGATTGAGACCGAAGGTAGAAGGCTAATTTAAACTTGTTCACAATCGTCAAAAATTGTTTTATAGCACATGCACCTTTCAAAGTTATAGATTACATTCTGAGTTGATACCAATTGGCAGAGGCACCCGACAGGTCTGTTCGATTTTGCCACTAATTCTTACCCTGGCAGAGGAGGCACTGACTTGCTTCCTTTGAAAACTTCATTCGGATCATGGTATATATGTGGGGAAGAACTCTTGTAATATTCTTATATGTTGACAATATGGTGCTATATATCCAGAAGCCAGAAAATACATTTGCATCAGTGAGTCATAAAGTACTAAAATTCAGAGAACCTTCTGGGCTCCAGATCAATTGTGATATATCTGAGATTTTCCCATTGAGAGATACGGCTCTAGACTTTTATGACAGACTTTCCTCTGAGGTGGAGCCCAGCTGGCATGAAGTAACTGAGAGTCCGCATAACGAGGGACATTCCTGAAATGATTAGGTGAAATTTCGGTACTGTGTTGAAAACCTTCAGATCGAGAGTTGAATGCTGAATGAGCCGACCACTTTCCAACTGAGGCTGAGTGTCCCTTATTAAGATGGTAATATTGTCTAAATGTCTATGTTTGTTTGCTAGAGTCCTGGTGAGACATAATTATGGCAGCTGCTGGTCAGGCTGATTTGAGGGGAGAGGGACAACCTGGAGTAAATTGGGTCACACAAGCCCTATGAAAGACAGTGGTCTATCTGTCCCAGATTTTCATATTTCTCCTCGCACAGGCACATTATATGAAGTACTGGCTCCCTTCACAAATTCCGCTGCACAGTAAGATTGAACACACATTGGTATGGCCTAAATCTCTCCTAGCCACAATTTTCATGCAGCCTTCTGTTAAGTGGGATGATGCAAATTTTGTGGTATGACATGTTGTGCATGGTGGGAACTTAGTCAGCACTGCAATAATATAATGCCTTATTCTCCACTTCTCCCTATGTTAAGTAATCCACTGCTCCTTTCCACAATGCAAAAGCCTGCTGTAAGAATTCTAGGTTCTCTGGGAATAGCAACACTGGTTTACCTTTTGCCCAACAGGTCCTTTATGAGTTATCATGACTTTAAACTTAAGGGCAGAGATACCTTTTTGGCAACTTTGTTACATTGTCAGCTCCAATATGCTGCAAGGAAAGTGTTTCCTAACGTTCCCAGCCTGCCTGAGGAGTTCCAAATGCTAACTAAGGGCCTTATTACAAGTGTGGCGGTCCGACCGCCATAGGATTGCATCCGCCCCCGCCAGCAGCCCACAGCTCTGGAGGTCCAAAGACCGCTGTATTACGAGTTGACCATGGGGTTGGCGTTGTGGAGGAGGGGATCTTGCAGTGGTGGTGAGTTTTTTTCACAAATATATTGATGCCTGTGTGTGCATTTCAACTGCAAGTGTGTCGGATGCACACATATGCATGCTATATGTGGAAAAATATCATATACCCATTACCGGAGTTCAGCCCATATGTGGGCAGTCATGGCAATGGGAATATGTTACGAAAAAGACTCACCTGAAAATTGCCACACATAGGGTAGTTAGTATTCCTTGGGGTGAAGATCCTACTGTGAAGGGGGTACCTGGAGAAAGGGATCCACATTGGGTTCTGCCTGCAAGAAGAAGAAAGGGGTGAGTACGCATCCCAAATACTTCGGCACCACCACCATGAAGCAGGATGTCGAACCACTGCAGTACGTTCGTGGATCAGGCAACTCATAATATGCATGGTGGTGCAGCTCCCCTGTACCGCCGTATGGCGGCTGCCTTTCCTCGACCGCAAACCCGGTGGTTGGTGCTCTGCTGGTGTTCTCGGTGGTCCAGCAGCAGTCTTCGCAAAGCCGATCCGCCCAGCTCGTAATACGGCGGTCAGTCTGCAGAGCTCACTGCGCTCGAACCACCACTGCTGTTATGGTGATCCATGGGGCCCCCGGGCACCCTTCGCCGCCACCATCACTGACCTCATCGCACCCCACGCCATCGCCTCAATGAACTACATACTCATCAGAGACCTGAACTTCCACCTCGACAACCACAGAGACCCCAACTCCACCACCCTTCGTGACAACCTCGCCAATATCGGACTCAAACAACTTTTTACCGCACCGACCCACAGAGCAGGACACACCCTCGACCCCATCTTCGCTGCAGGAAACAACGTTCACTTCAGCCACACAACGCAACCCCCATGGACCGACCACCACTGCGTACACTTCACCGTTGACAAACCCAAGACACCCAAACCAGCCCCACGCCCACCACGAAGGAACTGGAGCAAGGTCACCAACGAGCAACTAAACTCCACCCTCACCCGAGACAACCACACCTCATCATCCAACGCCAACGTCGTAGCCAGGGAACTCCACACTTGGATCTCCAACTGCGCAGACAAGCTCGCCCCGCTGTGCAACCCAGACAAACAGCGCCCCAGGAAAGCCGCCTGGTTCACCACCAATCTCCAAGAAGCCAGACGCACCTGCAGACGCCTGGAGAAGAACTGGAGAAACACCAAGACACCCAAAAACTACACCACCTACAAGGACGCCATGACGGACTACCACAACCGAATCAGAACCACCTAGAGGACTTTCATCCACAACAAAATCCTCACCAACTCCACCAACTCCAAGGAACTCTTCAGTGTCATTCAGGAATTCACCAACACCCGCAGCGAAGCCACAGACATCACCCCGTCCCAAGACCTCTGCGATAAGCACGGAACCTACTTCAACCTCAAGATCAAAAACCTCTATGACAACTTCGTCGACCATCCACCAGATGCCACAGCCTGCCCGCCCCCCAGACACACCAGCCAGCCTACCATCTCCTGCTGGATGCCGATCACGACCGGAGACACCGCCTCGACCATGAAAGGCATCCACTCAGGGGCCCCCACTGACCCCTGCCCTCCACACATCTACCACAGAGCCGCCACCGCCATCGCACCCAAACTACAACGCACCATCAACACCACCTTCGAAACAGGCACCTTCCCAGATGACTGGAAATGCGCAGAAGTTAGGCCCCTGCTCAAGAAGCCCACTGCTGACCCCACTGACCTCAAGAACTACCGGCCCATCTCGCTCTTCCCCTTCACGGCCAAAGTGGCAGAGAAAACAGTCAAAAGGGTACTGGCACGATTCATAGAAGACAACGCCACCCTCGACCTGTCCCAATCCGGATTCCCAAGCAACCACAGCACCGAGACCACCCTACTCGCAGCCACAGATGACATCCGCACCCTCCTGGATCAAGGCCACTCCGCAGCCCTTATCCTACTCAACCTATCAGCAGCCTTCGACACCGTCTCCCACCGCACACTTGCAGCGAGACTACATGACGCCGGCATACAAGGAAATGCCCTAGACTGGATCCGATCATTCCTCACCGGAAGAAGCCAAAGAATTAGACTGCCACCCTTCCTCTCTGATCCCACGGAGATCACCTGCGGAGTCCCACAGGGGTCATCACTAAGCCCGACCCTTTTCAACATCTACATGGCCCCCCTCGCCGCCATTGTCCGACAACACGGCCTCAACATCGTATCCTACGCTGACGACACCCAGCTCATCCTCTCCCTCACCAAAGACCCCACCACCAACAGGCTCAACTTCCAGAAACGAATGCAGTGCGTCGCAGTCTGGATGACCAACAGCTGCCTAAAGCTCAATACCGAGAAGACAGAAGTCCTCATCCTTGGAACCACCCCTTCAGCATGGGACAACACCTGGTGGCCGACTGCCCTCGGAAGCCCACCGACCCCCTCAGACCACGCCAGAAACCTCGGCATCGTACTTGAATCATCCCTCACCATGAACCGACAGGTCAATGCCGTCACCTCCAGCTGCTTCAACACCCTCCGCATCCTCCGCAAGACTTTCAAATGGATCCCCCCCGAGTCAAGGAAGATGGTCACCCACGCACTCATCACCAGCAGACTAGACTATGGAAACTCACTCTACGCCGGCATAAACAAGTCCCTACTCTGCAAACTCCAGACGATACAGAACACCACCGCCAGACTCATCCTCGGCATCCCCCGGCACGAACACATCAGCCAACACCTACGAAGGCTCCACTGGCTCCCCGTGGAGAAAAGAGTCACCTTCAAAATCCTCACCCACGCCTACAAATGTCTACACAACACCGGACCCAAATACCTCAACAACAGAATCAACTTCCACGTACCCAAAAGAAACCTCTGATCTTCCAACCTCGCTCTAGCCGAAACCCCACGCATCCACAGAGCCAGGGTATGCGGAAGATCCTTCTCTCACATCGCGGCCAAAACCTGGAAAGAGCTCCCGGTGGACATCAGACGCACCCCCTCCCTGAACACCTTCAGGAGGACCCTCAAGACCTGGCTCTTCGGCTAAACAGACCTGCGGACCCCCCCCTCCCCTAGGCGCCTTGAGACCCTCACGGGTGAGTAGCGCGCTTACAATCCCCTGATTGATTGATTGATTGGGACTGCCAATCTCGTAATAAAGCCCTAAGTTATTTCAACATGCTGACATGGGGATATCAATCCCCTTTCTATATGCTGAGATTATTTCCAACGTCTTAAAACCCATGTCGGACATTAGAGGGGACTGGGAATTGGAACTAGGATATCAGCTCTTAGATAAACAATGGTTATATTGTTGCACTCAGGTAAAAATGCCTCATTTAATCACAGGCATACATTGAGTCACTTTAGGTTTTGCCATCACTGTTATTATATCCCACAACGCTTGGTAGAATTCTCTACATATAGTGGTGTTAGGTGCAAAAGATGCACAATAATTAATACACCTTTTATAAGCATGGCTTGATTCTGTCCCAAAGTTCTCATCTATTGGACCAAAGTGTTTGAATTGGTAAGTAATATGGTTCAAACTCACCTTCCCCCCATACCCACTGGTAGTACTGCTGGAGGCTTTGGATGAGTTTCCACCAACAATTTATCACTTTGTATCTATGTCTTTGATTCTTGCCAAATGACGTGTAGCAATTGTATGGCTGCCAGGCCAAGCACCCAGGCAGAACAATAGTAACAATACAGGCTATACTGTAGAGATCATATTGGAATATTTGCTTCTACGGCCCACCTGAGTACTGCAGTCTGTTTGCTATTTTTTTCTGATCCTTTTGGGGGCTATTTGGATAGAGCTTACGAGGATGAACCAATTTATTACTATTGTATAAGTGATATATATGATAAAGTATGGTCTGCATGCATAATTGAAAGCGGTATGTGGTTGAGATGTGTAATGTGCACCTGGTGTCGCAGTTATTATTATGCAACTTACTTATGTTTCAAAACAACTTGATTTTAAAAATGTGGTTTTATAGCATGGAAGAAGAACTCACTTTTGTTTTGGTGGTAAGGTTTTAGGAAGGCTGATTAAATGTCCTTTCTGGATTTTGGAAAAAGTGAGTGGGAGATGAGTTGGAACTCCGTAGAACTCCACAGGCAGAGAACAACAAGAAGGGGCCAGAGGAGGCTCTTTGCACTGGGCCCACTCTTTTGAGGGTCCTAGACTCCGGGCGGCAGATATATTTACACAAATAAAAAGGCCAACCATACTTGTTAATTTAAAACGAGGCAGCTGATGGCAGCAACACAAGACACTGAGGCTGCCTGGGCGTTTGGACAAATATTGAGTTTTGTTTTGTACTCTATTATTGGTTTTTGTACTCAACCATCTCGATCTAATGTAATCAAATCTAAAGCTTTTGTCTTATGGCTTTCATTTGGATGGATTATTACCAAGAATCATTTTGTTTTTACTACTAGGGCATGTCTTTGTGCTTTTAAGCTGCTATCAGAACTTGTTTTATGTTATTTTTTACAGTAAGTTCTATGTTTGATGGTCATTGCGCTATGTTTGAGTGATAATTAAGTTTTACCATGTGATTTTATGGTCATATTCTGACCGAATAAAGATTTTGACTGACTGAGTTTTAAATATTGTGGTTCCAGAATATTATTGGAAGAATATCGTGATGTACAGAATATCTTTGACAGGGTCATTTTTTATATCGTTGGTAAATACACCATTGTTAAAAATATTATTATTGTTAACTATGTTTTTCAATATCTATGTACTGTTAAAGGCATTAATTATTGTTTTATGTTATAAGTATTATTTGTTGCGAATGTTTTTATGTTGGAATAATTAACATTTGTTAGTAATTTAATAGCTATTTTTTTCATAGAAGTGATTTACTTTAGAATTGTTTACAAAATGTCATATTTACAAAAATAAAAAACAATATTATATTTATTTGTTTTTAGTAGTGGGATGTTGGTTTTATTGGGAAAAAGGGTAGGGAGATTTTTAAAGTGTATTTAAATAAAATTGAATTATTTAGCTTTACATTTTACAGATTTTTTTACACATGAACATATAAATTATATATTATGTAATCAATTTAAATGTAATTTATGTCAAATATTTAATCAAACACCAACTACAATTTAATAATGTAAGTTGAACTTTTTATAAATATAATTTTGAAAGAAATATTTTTATTTATAATTTAATTTTCATTTTATGTATTTTATTTGGTACTGATTTTATTTTTGACATTACTTGATAGTTTAATTATATGTTATACCTTGCAAACTGATTTTGAATTGTAAGGTGAAATACAATGCTTAATGTTTTTTACTTATGTATGTTTATAGTATATGTAATATGTCTAATGTTTACTAATGTGAAAAAGTAGGTTTAGATTGTCGTGGGAGTAGAAAATCTGAATCCAATGTGAAAGCACCATATTTATGAAATACAATGCATTCCCGTCCTTTCCCCCTTGCTGCCTAGCGCCAACGTAGGCATCTTTGCACCATCATGCAAGGGAACCTCTGTTGCAGGCAGGATTGTTTTTGTGCAGGAAGCGGCACCGTTCTGCACAGAAACAATGCTGAGAGGTGTTTTCCTCTTTCTATGTATGCTGCAAAATGCAGCACACATGGAAAGAGGAAAAAACAAGGAGAAATAAAAATATTTCTCCTCATTACGCCTGCTCTGGGGAGGCGTAAGGTTTTGGCGCTGCCCCAGATTTACGTGATTAAGTAAATCTGGGGCAGCGTCAAACTCCATGGGTGTTGCATCCACTGCAACGCCCATGGAACACCTCCATGACTCAGAGTAAGGCAACGCAGTGACTTGCGCTGATTTGTTCTACTCCATATCTATGAGGCCACAAGGGTGGCTTTGCATCGCCTCATAGATACGATTGAGAGACTTGCGCCGCCGGAATGTGTCAAAAAAAGTGGCAGGCCAGCAGAGCAAGCCTCTCATAAATAAGCCCCTTTTAGATTTTTTAAGGTGTCTCCAAATATTTTGCTCGAATTGGTAGTAGTAGCCTTGTATGGCTGTTTAGGGCTAAATTTTTATAATTGTTTGCATCATTTCCTGCTTAAAGTCTATAAATATTTTTTGTGGGTTGTAGTTGTTAGTTATTGTTAGATCTGGGGGTCTCTAGTTGGCTGAGGTAGGTACCTTAGTCCAAATAGGGACCCTTGCTTCTAGTCAGGAAAAGGAGGGACACACTCTTAGATAACCCCTGCTCACCCTCCGGTAGCTTGGCACGAGCAGCCAGGCTTATCTCCAAGGCAATGTGTAAAGTATTTGCAACCACACTCCCAGTAACACAGTGTTAACACCACAAATGGACACCACACTGATTTAGGAAAATAGCGGTATCTTTATCAAGAAGAAATACGATGAGACCAAACGATAAAAATATCCAGCATATGCGTATTCGTAATATTTCACTGGGCCGGTTATTAGGCCAACAATCACTTGTGGGTTCTGGCGGTATTAATGAGCAGTTCACGATGATCTAATGCAGTCCTAATGCAATGCTATGCAGTTCGTAATGCAGTTCGTAATGTAGAAATCAGACAGTCCTTTATGCAAGTACTAATGTGGTTCGTAAAGCAAGTAATAATGCAGTTCGTAATGAAAGTACTAATGCGGATCGTCAAAGCAAGTAATAATGCAGTTCGTAATGCAAGTACTAATGCGGATCGTAAAAGCAAGTTGGCACCGATCGCGGTGCTAGTGAAGGTCTCTATGCCACTCTTGGCTGACTCGTGGTCAGTGACTGCCAAAATATGCCCCCAATACGGTTATGAAGGAAACAAAGTGCAGCTCCACAATCCGACCCCGGTACTGCCACTCCTCGGCGAGTACGGGCCGCGATACTGACTTGAGCGGAGGCTCGCGCTGCAAAGATGGGAAAGGCCGAGAGGGGTATCTCGTAGCATGCACTCTGCCCCAGGCGACGACACACTCGCTGAGCGTTACCTGGGGGGGGGGTGCAGTCTCTCTCTCCTCTCCTCTCGGCTTAGGAGTCACACTGTGCGGCTTCAGGTTGGCGGTGGATGCTCCTCGCAGTGAGAGTCGGGCTACCAGGCGACGGCCTTGCAGCTGATCGGCTCCCGGCGCGACTCCATTGATCTTGGGCAAAGGAAATCGGACCAATGATGGTAAAGGTTCACAGGTCTCTCCTTGGCAAAGGCCGACTTGGGCTGGCGGCGGTGATTTCTCACGGCTGCCCCTTGGGACGACGGTCCGGGACGATGACGATAACGATCACAGCACTTCTGGTCACGCTGTCGATCGAAACAGAGCGCAAGACTGCTCCAGGGCACACGGTAACGGGGCAATTCTCACGAAGGTCTCAGGCTGCAAAAAGCACACGCACACAGCGTCGCTGAGACACACTTGGAAACTTTGATGTTCCTGAGTTTCTACAACAGGGAGCCAGCTCCTCTCGGGCCCTTGGAGACAAGTTACTTCAGGACACAGCACACAGCAAAGTCCTTTCAAGCAGGGTGACACAGCACACTGCAAAGCCCCTGTTCCTCTCCTTAGTCAAATCAGCAAACTGCAGGCCAGCCCCAGAACACACAGCAAGGGCAGTCCTTCTCTTCAGTCTCTTCAGCTGTTCTTCTTTGGCAGATGTTCCTCTTGATCACGAAGTAGTTTCAATCCTTTTACAGGCTTCAGTTCAGTCTTGAGTTCAGGGGTTTCAGCTCTCACATTTATATCCCTAAATGCCTTTGAAGTCTTTGTGTTCAGGGGGCTCTGAGCCCGGTCCAAACCAGTTCTGGGTGTCTTCCTGCCAGTGCACACCTTCTTTCTTTGATAGTGAGGATCTGGGCCTCAGACACTCCGGGGGAGGTGGAGCCATTCTTTTGTGGCAGCAGCACAGCCCTCTTCGCATCAAAGGGCTACTCCTCCCACCACACCAAATGCAGGCCAGCCTGTGCTGTCTCACCTACTCCTCCCTGGTGTCAGGACACCTCCCCAGACCCTGTCACATCCAAACCCAGACAGTCAATACACAACCAGGCAGAGGCACACAGGATGGTCAGGACAAGAAACCAGCCACTTCTAAAAGCGTGGTTTCTAAACACACAATTTAAAAAACCTCTTCACAAAAAGATGTGTTATTAAATTCTGAGTTCAGGCACACTAAACTCCATCTCTCCATCTTATGCCTATGGGAAGATATGCTGGGAGCATGTGACACAGCATTCCCCATTCTGTCCTATGGGCAAGATGGCCTTGCAACAGTGAAAAACGAATTTGGCAGTATTTCACTGTCAGGACATGGTACACACCTCAGTATATGTCCTACCTTTCACATACACTGCACCCTACCCAGGGGGGTACTTTGGGCCTACTATGGGGGTGTCTGATGTGCATAAAAAGGGAAGGGTAAGGCCTGGCAAGTGGGTGCACTTGTCAGGACAACAAGGCAGTTAACAAACTGCGCGCAGGCACTGCAGTGGCAGGCCTGAGATCTCTTTTTAGGGCTACTTGTGTGGGTGGCACAATTAGTGCTGCAGGCCCACTAGTAGCATTTGCATTACCAGCCCTGGCACACATAGTGCACTTTACTAGGGACTTTACTAGTAAGACAAACATACCAATTATGGACAACCAATTACCATAACACTTTATACAGGGAGCACTTGCACTTTGACACTGATCAGCAGTGGCAAAGTGCCCAAAGCATCTAAGCCAGCAAAACGAAATCCATCACAGCATCAAAAATAGAGGAGGTAGAGGCAAAACGTCAGGGGTAACCATGCCAAGAAATGCCAGGTCTAACAGTTATTATCTTGGTCTGACTTAGTAGTTCATAGTAAATAGTCTTTTGCTTGTTAGGAAGCAGCTTGAAATTTACCTGTATATTACTGTTATGATATTCACCATGAATGGTGTATAATTGTGTGAATGATGGAGAGCATGATTTAAAAGTGCCATCCATCATCCACATTTGGCTTTTGGTTAGTCTTGCATGTATTGTTATCCCCCTGTCATTGTTATTATTATCGGGCAGGAGGAAGGGTTCTTTATGATATTTAGTGGTTATGTATTGTAGAATGTGTATGTCTTTGTATTTTCTACGTGCAGCAGGTATCTCTGCTCTGGCATTTCTAGTGTGTAGTATTATCCATTTCAATTAGGGATAGCTAGCAGTTTTCCTGTAGTGTGCTCAGGAATTTGAGGTAGTATTTGTTTTACAATAGGTTCTGTGGCTTTCTGGAAGCCAGTGCTTGCCTCTAGCACCTTCGCTGCGATCGGAATTCCGCTCAGGTGCTGGACATTCCGATCGCGGGCGTGGTCGTGACGAGCTGAGCTCGTCATGCGCACACGCCCACCGCGCAGCATGACGAGCTGAGCTCATCATGAGCATCGAAGAGGTTAAGATCTTGTAAAAGATGCCTTACTTCTATCTCAGTTAAATTTGGTGGTTGTTTATGTTATCTAATGTTACTTACAACATCATTTCTAGTTGTAGCCCTCCCGTAACAAACGTTAGCATAGTATTTTGCGCATTTCCAATTTATGTTCTTGGTGATTTTGCTTCCCTGGCACTATGTCTATCCCATGTGCAGTAACAATTGTTTATCTTTCTGGAAAGTAATGTAAGTGTCTCATTTTGGATTTTTTATCTGTAAATGTTAGAGGTATACATGTATTACTTTATGTGAAAAATATAATGTTACTCATTGTTGAAATGTTTACATGATTTTTTTTATACATTTCATACTTCCATGTTTGATGCTCTTTTAACATGCTGATGAAATATTCTTAACAAGCACCTTATGAAAGCCTTTTAGCACATCAGCTGTTGCACTTCATAGGGACCTAAGCTGTTCGACTCTTCATTAGATTGTACTGTTCTGCGCTTTTATCATGTTATCTTCTGTGCAAAACTGAATTGAATCTGAGTATTGCTATTGTAAAGAAGGGTTGTGGGATTTGAAAAATATATTGAAAATATATGGGGGTATATTCATACGAGCCAGAACAAGTTCCCACATTTCCATGCAGACATTTTTATTCCTATGAGCGCCCGGCACAGCTGCCATTTTTAGGTCTCGCCTAGCGCTGCAGCGCGAAAGCGCTGCCATCGCTTTGCGAGGCATGCAGTATACACTATAGTGGGGGAAGCTCTGTTTAAGCTCCGCCCACTCTCCGCCCATCTTTTGGATTGGCTTATGCTGCCTTCTGATTGGTTTTAGCTTGTTAGTCCCTCCTCCTGACGGCCATGTTCTGATTTGTATCCTTCCATGGCTATCAGCCCCTTTACTTTAAAAACAATTTTGTTGCCGTGGCTCACCCCCTTCCCTTTCGCAGTCCATGACTTCTGGGGCAATCCCCCCCATCCCCGCACTCCCATTCATGCCTTTTTGCCCTCCCTCACTCCCGTTTTAAATGCAATAGGACTCGCGTAAATGCAAGTTCTATTGCATTGCAAATGCTTGTTTTTAAAGTAGTCCTCCAAATGTCAGCAGCAGTTGCCTGGTTGTGGGCGGCAGCACGCGTCACTTCCGCCTCGCTCAAGCCTGCCTGTAGCCCACACCTTCCTTTAAATATACATTTTACAGCAGCTGCCCGGCAGCATTGAAAGCGAAAGCCCGCACAGCTCGCTCAATATAAACACAGCACGTTGTCCTGCCCGAAGTAGGACAACACTTCCTGTTTGTCCAGACTTTTGGCGCGCATGCATACTATGTACGGCATCGCACGCATATAAAATGTTAATAACTGTTTATATTGAGCGCGCTGTGCGCGCTTTCGCTTTTAATGCTGCCGGGACACTCAACACGCTCGTTAATCGCCATCCTGGGCTGGCGACGCCACGGACTGCGGGGACACAGGCGCTGGTTGCTCCTCCTGGCAGTGCTGGGGCTCGGGTGGGGGCTACTGGTGCTCATACAAGGGGCGGTGGCAGGGACTCAATCTCCGATGCACCCAGTGCCGTGGGAGGACGCGTGCGGCTTACGGAAACCGACCGGTGTACGAGAAGCACCGCTTAATGAGGCTGCTTTGGGGGAGCTGGGCCGGGCAATAAAGTTGAGCTTGCAGGGCGAGGAGCGCACCAAGGAAAAGGCGTTGTCCGATGATTGAAAGTGTGTGCCTGAAAATAATTGCTGTAGTGGCCTGGACCGCCAGCGCCGCTGCAGTGCAGTGCCTCACAGTGCTGACATACTGCACTACACCAGACTGCCTGTGAGGCACCGCTCTTAGTATGTAATACAGCGTGCAGGAGCCACTACTCTTCTCCTGTAGGACCGCAGCGAGCCCGCGCATGGGTGAGAGCCTTCAGACTGACACTACGACAGCTCACCAGTAAGTGTCTGACTACCTGTCCTTTGAGACTCAATTCTGGGCTTGTGTACATAACCTGGAGGCAGCCTCAGAGGTCCGGACACACATTTGTTTCACAGCACGTTCAGGTGGATTGTGTTGGCCTTATAACTAGAGTAAAGTGTCTTGTTTGGGCCCTGTTTTGCCCGATCGGTTTTATGAGTCTGCATCTCATGACTCTTCCCCCCCTTCAGCTGCCACATCTTGACCCTTAATTTTTCGGCTCCCCCAGTAAATGTATTCCAGCTCTGGTTGCGCACTTGTCTCATTAAAGCGGCTTTTGCACCCACTTGTGTAGCAGTTTATTGGGATGCGCCAGCTCTCCCGATATCGCACTTACAGTTGTAGTATCAGAAACCTCAGCAGGCCCTGAATGTCAGAGTCTTTCTCCCTCGTGGTGAGGTGCATTTGAGGGCTCTATAATTGGAAGAGTAGTCCCGCAATTACAAAACTGGTGCTTGTTTAAATATTTAGAATCAAATGTTGTAATGAATTACGTTTGTCAGTTCACGAGCAGAAAAACGAAAAAATGTAGCAAGTTGTTATATGCAACCGAGTCACAGACGAGTAACGGTGTAGTGCGTGAGGGTGCAAACCATAATGGGACGCTGGCTGGGCTCCTCCTTCAGTGGGCAGAGCGTGTGATCATGATGTTAATAGTATTTGACTCTGCAAGGTGGCCGAGAAATTAAGAGGTGAGGCTTGTTTGTTTGAACACATCTGTGATATGCTTGCGCGTTGGATCCCGCCTGGGTCCCTGCGAAACCTCATCTTCATAGAGCAGGGTACTTTTCTGGCCACAAAATGGAGCGTCTCTAGAGTCGCTCCATTCCGGGTGCCCAGAAAAAGTCTTGTTAAGGGCTTTAAGTTGCCCGGGTCACCTACAGTTTTTAAAAGTGGGCATTGAACCAGCGGGGGCCTGCTCTGTTTTGCCCTGGTTTTCCCCCACGCTCCGGAGTCGAGGTTTACATGCAACAAATTCATGTTACAAGAAACGTGATTGTATAACCAAACAGCTCTACAGCAACGTATTGACTCATTACCCGGAGCCAGTCTTTAAAACTTCCAGCTCACCTTCTGCAGACTGCCCTCCAGCTACATAACAAATCTACCACCATGCTTTCTCCTCATTAAATGTGTTTGGTTTTATGGGGGCTTTCGAAGGCTTTTCTCCAACTAAACTAATTACATGTTTAGGACTCTGCCCAGGGTGGCTAATCAGACTAGTCTCTCAATATTTTGTTGTGTACTGTTTAATATCTTTTCTATTTCTAAGCCATTCTCGTGTACGTATTTCTTTTTAAATGATTCCCATAGTCTGGACTGCAAACTTCAATGTACGTGGGTCGCTTTTATTCCAGTTACTTGTAAGCATTAATTCCCTGTACATTTTCTATAACCAATCAGAAATGCACATGATTGCAGCTGCCCGATATTTTTTTCTTTCTCTAATTGCCAGCACTAACCTTTCCTTCTAAAATGTTCCATGGCTGCACATGAACATGGAACGCTTATGCTTCAGCATTTAACAATTTACTAGCTAATGTATGACATTTATGCAGTTTTAAATTAACATACCTGTGCTTTTAAAACACGGATATAATTCTGTGGTGTCACTCTGTGCTGAATTTCTCATGTTAATTTTAATTATGTCCCTGCAAAATTGTATTTGTGCTGCTCCTAAATCCATAGTTACAAAGTGATGCTTGCTTGTTGACGAGCAATTCCCTGAGGAAAACTTAAGAAGCTGTCATTGCAGCCAGTCACCTTAGCTAAAAAGACAATTCGCATTTTGAATGTATTTATTGGGCAAATTGATTAAATATTACTAACCACCCAGTGGTGACCTCAAAGTTCTTTAGGAGAGGATACATAGAATAACAGATAGTTCATCAAAATGAATGTGTTGTCTTAAATAGCACCACATACGCCGTAATTAAATAGCCATTTAAACATATTATCTTGCCAAATACATGAAAGTGCCTGGTTATGTGGAAAATATACCTTGACACAGTACTTCTAAGAAAACGTAGGTTATTGCAACCCCCCCACTCCCCAAGTTAGATCTTCCTCACCCTACAATGTCCTTCATTCTGTCTCTTCTACCTCATTCCTCTTCACTGGATACCTCTGCCGCATCCCTCTTGCTCCTTCACTTCCCCTCGGTCCTTTCATTCTAGCATTCTCTATTCTTCAGTCTCGCCTCTTCTACCTTGACCCTGCTCGCAGGCAGGTCGCCCCCACGCCGCTGCTCGTCACCTTACTGCCTTGGTTCCTGCCTCCTTGCTGCCTCCTTGTTTCCTGGGTTTCTCCTTCCCTTCAGCCCTTGCTGGCTGGGTTTTCTCCTTCCCCCTGCCCTGTGCGCCGGTTCCCCCTGCCGCTTCCGATCTGTTCTTTTCCCGCCGCTGCTTCCCTGCGGCCCGCCCCCCTGCAGACCCAGTCGCCTCCCCGCTCCCGCCTCCCAGCTGCTCCTCCCTCCCTAGCCACCTCATATGCAGGCCGCGAAGCGGTAGCAGGAGCGACCTTTGACCCTGCTCGCAGGCAGGTCGCCCCCACGCCGCTGCTCGTCACCTGACTGCCTTGGTTCCTGCCTCCTTGCTGCCTCCTTGTTTCCTGGGTTTCTCCTTCCCTTCAGCCCTTGCTGGCTGGGTTTTCTCCTTCCCCCTGCCCTGTGCGCCGGTTCCCCCCGCCGCTTCCGATCCGTTCTTTTCCCGCCGCTGCTTCCCTGCGGCCCGCCCCCCTGCACACCCAGTCGCCTCCCCGCTCCCGCCTCCCAGCTGCTCCTCCATCCCTAGCCACCTCATATGCAGGCCGCGAAGCGGTAGCAGGAGCGACCTTTGACCCTGCTCGCAGGCAGGTCGCCCCCACGCCGCTGCTCGTCACCTGACTGCCTTGGTTCCTGCCTCCTTGCTGCCTCCTTGTTTCCTGGGTTTCTCCTTCCCTTCAGCCCTTGCTGGCTGGGTTTTCTCCTTCCCCCTGCCCTGTGCGCCGGTTCCCGCCGCCGCTTCCGATCTGTTCTTTTCCCGCCGCTGCTTCCCTGCGGCCCCGCCCCCCTGCACACCCAGTCGCCTCCCCGCTCCCGCCTCCCAGCTGCTCCTCCCTCCCTAGCCACCTCATATGCAGGCCGCGAAGCGGTAGCAGGAGCGACCTTTGACCCTGCTCGCAGGCAGGTCACCCCCACGCCGCTGCTCGTCACCTGACTGCCTTGGTTCCTGCCTCCTTGCTGCCTCCTTGTTTCCTGGGTTTCTCCTTCCCTTCAGCCCTTGCTGGCTGGGTTTTCCCCTTCCCCCTGCCCTGTGCGCCGGTTGCCCCCGCCGCTTCCGATCCGTTCTTTGCCCGCCGCTGCTTCCCTGCAGCCCCGCCCCCCTGCACACCCAGTCGCCTCCCCGCTCCCGCCTCCCAGCTGCTCCTCCCTCCCTAGCCACCTCATATGCAGGCCGCGCAGCGGCCGCGCCGCTGGCGCGCCGAAGGCACGCCTAAGGCAAGCCCGTCTGCGCCCGTCCGCGCCTGGATCGCGCCCAGCGCCGGAACCCCTGGCCCCGCGACCGCCACAACACCCGACTCACTACACCACCAGCACCCTCCACGCACTGAACACCGGACGATCACGCACCTGCTGCCTGGCCACCCCGAAGCGCACCCAAGGACCCTTCTCCTGCCGAAACTGCAGCTACACCAGCATCCGGCCCGACAAACCTCCCGCTAAACTAGACAACCACCTCAGATGCATCCTCCTCAACACCCGCTCCGCCAGAAAAACACGCCGTTGAACTCTGGGACCTACTCGACACCTACACCCCAGACGTCGCCTTCCTGACGGAGACCTGGCTGAACTCCTCCTCGGCACCCGACATCGCCATAGCCATCCCAGAAGGCTACAAGATCACCCGCAAGGACCGCACCAACGGAGTAGGAGGAGGAATTGCCATCGCCCACAGAAACACTCTCAACATCTCGACAAACGCCGATGACACCCTCAGCATCGCCGAACACCTGCACCTCCAGATCCACACCGACCCCAACACCACCCTCAGAGGAACACTCGTCTACAGACCCCCCGGACCCCGACCACAGTTCTGCGACTCCATCGCCGACCTCGTCAGCACGCACGCCCTCGCCTCCACGGACTACATCCTCCTCGGGGACCTGAACTTCCACCTCGAGAACAACAACGACCCCAACTCCTCCACCCTGATCGACAACCTCGCCAACCTCGGACTCAGACAACTCGTCACAACGCCCACCCACGCCGCCAGCCACACGCTGGACCCCATCTTCTCAGCCAGCCCCCACGTCTTCTTCAACCATTCCACCGAACTCCACTGGACCGACCACCGCTGCATCCACTTCACCTTCCGGAAACCCTTCACACCCCACCGCACCCAACAGATGCCTCGACGCTGCTGGAGCAAAGTCACCGATGACCAGCTAACCACCACCCTCGCCCAAAGCCCACCCGCAGACCCGACCGACCCAGACACCGCAGCCCACAACCTCAGACAATGGATCGAAGAATGCGCCAACACCCTTACCTCAATCAACAAACCCTCCACCAGCCACACCAGGAAGAAAGCAAGCTGGTTCTCCGAAGACCTCCAGGCATCCAAGAAAACCTGCCGAAAGTTAGAGAAGAACTGGACCCGCGAACGAACCCCGGAAAGCTACGCAGCTCACAAGGACGCCACCCGCAACCACCACCACCTCATCAGATCCGCCAAGAGAGCCTCCTTCAAAAACCGCCTAGACAACAACGCACACAACAGCAAAGAGCTCTTCAACATCGTGAAAGAACTCTCCAGCCCCAACTCCAGCTCCAACGACATCCCACCCTCGCAAGAACTGTGCGACTCACTGGCCACCTTCTTCCACCGCAAGATCACAGACATCCATGACAGCTTCAACACTGCGACCGCCCCTGCAACCACCGAGACCTCCACCTCCACCTCCACCCCCACGACCACCACTCGCACCAACCGCCTGACCTCCTGGACCAGCATCGACTACAACAACACCATCAAGATCATGAACTCCGTACACTCCGGATCCCCGGCTGACCCATGCCCATACCACATCTTCAACAGGGCCAGCACCGTCATCGCACCCCACCTCCGGAAAGCCATCAACATCTCCCTCGAGACAGCTACCTTCCCAAAGGACTGGAAGCACGCCGAAATCAACGCCCTACTGAAGAAACCCACGGCCGACCCCAAGGACCTCAAAACTTCCGACCCATCTCCCTGCTCCCGTTCCGGCGAAGGTCATCGAGAAGGCCGTCAACATACAACTGACCAGGTTCCTCGAGGAAAACAGCATTCTGGACCCGTCCCAGTCCGGATTCCGCCACAACCACAGCACCGAGACAGCCCTCCTAGCCGCCACCGACGACATCAGAACCCTGCTAGACAATGGTGAAACTGCGGCCCTCATCCTCCTGGACCTGTCAGCCGCCTTCGACACGGTCTGCCACCACACCCTACATACACGCCTCCACGACGCTGGGATACAAGATAAAGCCCTGGACTGGACCACCTCCTTCCTCTCCGACAGAACACAGAGCGTCCGCCTCCCCCCCTTCCGATCTACAGCCACCGAGATCATCTGCGGCGTACCCCAGGGCTCATCCCTCAGCCCCACGTTGTTCAACATCTACATGGCCCCGCTCGCCCACACCGCCCGACTGCACAACCTCAACATCATCTCCTATGCCGACTGACACCCAGCTGATCCTCTCCCTCACCAAAGACCCTCAAACAGCCAAAACCAACCTCCACGAGGAATGACGGCCGTCGCCGAGCTGGATGAGAAACAGCCGGCTGAAGCTGAACTCAGACAAGACGGAGGTCCTCATCCTCGGATCCACCCCCTCGGCATGGGACCGGCTCCTGGTGGCCTACCTCGCTGGAACGGCTCCCACGCCCACCGACCATGCACGCAACCTAGGGGTCATCCTCGATTCCACCCTCTCCATGACCAAGCAGGTCAACACCGTCTCCTCCTCCTGCTTCAACACCCTCCGTATGCTTCGCAGGATCTACAAGTGGATCCCCACCGAAACTAGAAGGACGGTCACCCAGGCCCTCGTCAGCAGCAGACTGGATTATGGAAACGCCCTCTACGCAGGAGCCTCGGCGAAACTCCTCAAACGGCTCCAACGCATCCAGAACGCATCCGCACGTCTGATCCTCGACATCCCGCGCCGCAGCCACATCACACCCCACCTGAAAGACCTACACTGGCTCCCCGTCAACAAGAGGATAACCTTCAAGGTCCTCACCCACGCACACAAAGCACTCCACAACACTGGACCAACGTACCTCAACTGCCGCCTCAGCTTCTACACCCCCACCCGCCAGCTCCGCTCCGCCGACCACGCCCTCGCCACTGTCCCCCGCATCCAAAGAGCAACCACCGGTGGCAGATCCTTCTCCCACCTCGCCGCCAAGACATGGAACACCCTCCCCCTCCACCTACGGCGGACGCAGGACCTACTGACCTTCAGGAGACTCCTCAAGACCTGGCTATTCGAACAGTAGCAGCATCCCCCCCCAGCGCCTTGAAACCCTCACGGGTAAGTAGCGCGCTTTACAAATAGATTGATTGATTGATTGATTGATTGATTGATTTTTTTCTGCTTCACATGCCCTTTTTAGAGATTCCGTCCCCCAGTTTTTTCACCCCACTTAAAGCCCTGGACATCTCATTTTTTAGATCGAGCCTGAACAACGCATGCGCTGCTCAGAGGCATGCAGTAGTAGAGTATGACTTTGAAGCCCCGTCCATATTTTTAATTGGCTTCAGCCATTGTCCTTCATAAACGCTGGCTTCCGAGTCGTTTTTAGGCTTGTTAGTCCCTCCTTGGTACCGCCTTGTCTGCAATTGTTACCTCCCATAACAACTGGACCTTTTACGGGTGGTGTTACATGTTCTGCTATATAAGTTAGTGAGCACTATTTTCTTTAAGGCTCTTCCCTATTCCACCCACGATATCGCATTAAAAATAGCAATGCCTTTTATATATGTGTTGGGTTTAAAACACATAAATAAAAGGCATTATCATTTACAATGTCAATAGCTAAAACGCTTGTAAAAGGACACCTATTGCATGGAAAATACTTGTTTCCAAAGTTGTAAATATGTACATTGCCACTGAGACGCTGTTTTCGCTTGGTCGTTAATAGGGTGCCCACTTCCATGACAGCTTTACTTGTTAGTCGTCGCCTCTTTGTTTCACAAAGGAGTCAAATGTTCCATGCTCCTGTTTACCTTCTGCGCAGAGGGCTATGGTGCCTTTCTCCTGCCACTTCTTCATCACTTGGCAACATACACAGTCAGTGGGTCAGGTGTAGTTAGCACACAACGAGGCCTACAGAGAGCTGCGGAGTATTAGTGCAAGGGTATGTTCTCAAACCCTCCTCCTCTTGAGCGCACACGCAACACTATCAGCTTGTGACTTCCCCAGCCAGCATAAACCAGCAAAGAGACACTGCACCACCACCCTTCGTAAGTGGACTGAGCTACCAGTGCAGCAACTTTTGAAATATCACGTCAAAAGTAGGACCTAAAGAGAACACGTGATTTTAAAGTGATGCCGCGGATGATGACTGCACATGGTGCACGACATACAGTGATCACTCCTCCAGTATCTTCTCCAAGACTAATGCATATGCGCAGTGAGAGAGTGTACACAAGCATCGGCTTTGTGCAGGGACAGTGACAGACTGTGATCACACACATTAGACTTGTGCACTCACAGTGCACTGCACATGTATTGGAATTTGGAGTTGAGGCAGAGTGAAGCAGTGGGATGTTTGCCATTTGCCGTGATATGAACGGTGACTATAAGACTGGCTGCTAAGGCCAAATTGCAGGTTCATTACAGTCTGCAGTTGGTTGATGATTACATTGAGCCTCAAACATCTCATTACCAGTGTTTCTGACTGACGGTGTGTTGCACGCATGTTACTGTTGCATCAGTCCCCTTAGAGGGGGCTTCCTGGGAGGAGAGTAAGAAATGCCTGATAAATCTGCCTCCAAAATGGGTCTCTGTCCCTCCAGTCCTCTCCCCTCCCTCTCCTGGGTTTGCGGTCCTTGCTTCATACCCCTAATGAGGCGCAAGACTACATGAAGTGATTTGCCCCCAACTCTTTTTAGGTTGAGTCTGGGCAGCGCATGCGCTGCTCTGCAAGGCATGGTGTATTTGAGTATAAACTTGGTGCTCCTGCCATATTTTTCATTGGTTTGTGTCATTGTCCCTTGAAAAGACTGGCTTCTGATTTGTTAATAGGCTTTTTAGTCCCTCCTTAGTACAGCCATGTCTTAATTTGTAACCTCCCATGAGGACTGGCCCTTTTACTTCAGTTGTTACATGGTAGGTCTTATATAGTCTGTAAGCAAAATTTTCTTTAATGCGTTTCTCTTACTGCAGGCATGACCTACTTTCCTGCAACTTTTAGCGCGTCATGCGTGCTTTTACTTTCCAAGCAGCCTGGGACAATGGCGGTCGAGGTCTTGCATTTACAAGAGTTTGAGCTATTGGCATTGTAAATGACAATTCCTTTTATTTGTGTTAATTATCCAAACAAATAAATAAAAGGGATTGTCCTTTACAATGCCAATAGCTTAAACTCCCTCAAATGCGAGACCCATTGCATTGCAAATGCTTGTTTTAGCTGGTAGCACTCTAGATGCCAGCTGTGTCCAGGCTCTTTCAAAGCTGGCCACTGTGTGGATGAGCAGGGACAGAGGTAAACTGCTGCTAGATAGCCCCTATAGATGAAATATTCATAACACGCACCTTATGAAAGGCTTTTTGCAGATCAGCTGCTGAACCTTATAGGGTACTAAGCTGTTCAACTTTCAATTAGATTGTACTGTGCCACGCTTTTATCTTGATATCTTCTGTTTAAAACTGAATTGAATCTGAGGGGTGTTATTGTAAAGAAGGGTTGTGGGATTTCAAAATATATTGGAAGTATACGGAGGTATATTCATATGAGCCAGAACGTGTTCACATATTTCCAGACAGGCATTTTTATTCCTACGAGCTTCCAGCTAAAGCCGTCATTTTTTAGCAGGTAGTGCTCTAGACGTCGGCTGTGTACAGGCTCATTTAAAGCTGGCCACAGCACGGACACATAGCCTTCGAGGTAAACTGCTGCTAGATATCCACTATAGATGGAATATTTTCAACAAGCACCTTATGAAAGCCTTTTGCACATCAGCTGCTGCACTTTATAGGGACCTAAGCTGTTCCACTTTTAATAAGATTGTACTGTACCGCGCTTTTATCTTGTTATTTTCTGCGTAAAACTGAATTGAATCTGGCGGTTGCTATTGTAAAGAAGAGTTATGGGATTTCAAAATATATTGGAAATATACGGGGTATATTCATACGAGCCAGAACTAGTTCCCAAATTTTCAGGCAGGCATTTTTATTCCTACGAGCGTAGCATTGTGCCTGGCACATGGTGCATGGATGTTTAAAAACATTCCTTTTTGAATTGCCACTTGTGCTGTGGCCCTTTACCGGGCCGCAGTACAAGCCACAATAGAAAAAGGGATGTTTGCGACAGCCTGCACGGCGGTCGTATCATAATTGGGCTGTTGGGACTGCTGACTCCTTGTCGGATAGTCTCGAGCCCGAAACGATGGCGGTCAGACGCTCGTCCAAGCGCTATCGTAGTGAGGCCCATAGTTTCAAATGAACGCAGCTGGCAGAGGCTCACGGTTTGTGCTCCTAAATCACTAGACACAATACCTGCATTACTTTCATCAGCAGGAGTTTTGGTTTCACTCCACATGTAAAGCCCACAATGAGATGCTGCAGACGACAACTTAATTGTTGATGATGTAAAAGACACAGAGAAACATCATAACTCATTCACTGAAGTAGGTTAAATGCTATCAACACCATCTGCAGGTTTGCTTGTTGGATGAATGCTCCAAACTGGAGGGTGTCAGCTGTTAGAGGAGTACGATGTAACTCTCTTGGTTCAAAGTACTTGCAGCCAGCTCAGTGTAATTGTTGATCCAAAGAACTGCAGGTTCACTTAAAATCAACACTGCCAGAACAAGTCTCTTGTAGGCACCAAAGTCAGGTTAAATCAGCAACTGCACTTTCAATCTGCTGCACGCCAGATCAAATGCCCTGGACTGCAGGCTCTCTGGTGTAAATAGACACCGCTGGGGCTACAAGGTGCATATATTTTTTACAGGCCTCAATCTGATTTTCTCAGTAACCCTATTAGTTTCTTGTTAGATTCTTGTTCTTCACATGTGGTTTCTTTTTCCGCTCATCGCCATTGTGGTAAATGAAGATGTAGGGTAGCCAGTAGTATAGGTGAAACAGGATAAGGTTTGTTCTCAAAATAGGAGGCTCAGATTACAGGTGAATATATTAGTAAGGAAGCCTTACCGGGAGCAGCATCTGTGCTGCTCAGCCCACGCAGTCCAACTAACCTTCACTTCTCCAGGCACACATCAGCATTCCATTACCTCACACTCACATTGGCTGAGCATCAGGGGACATAAAACTAAGGAGAGTATGCATGGCATAGAAATGAAGATATCACACTATGGGCCTGATTACGATGGCGGAAGGCCCGCCACCGACAGCCGGTCGGTGGTGGGCCCTCCGCCATCGCAATGCGAATTTCCACCTGTGTTAGAATGAAAATGTCTTAACTGTGTTGTTTATATATTGTTCTGCATAAGTTAGCATTTGCGGCACCATTTTATGTTTGGCCGCCATTTTGATCCATGAGCGAAACTAATCTCTCTCTGTCTGCCTCTGCGAGAAGCAGCTTTGGTAATTTTCGTTTTCTCCAAGGTTGGGCATTGCTGTACTAATGAATACACTGTTCTTATTAGCGCATACCTTTCCCACTAGATAGAGGCCTGCTCCCACTAGTCCAGCGATGGGCACAGGCAGAACGACCTTGGCATAGAGATAGTGTGTGCCCGATCTCAGGATCGAAACTTATCCTTTTCTACCACCTTTGTGTAGCTGCCTCCATCTGGAAATTTCCAGTCTGGGTGTGCCTTCATTGGTTCTGAATCGTACATAATGTATCACCATGTTTTCTGATGTGAGTCCCTCTGCAGCAATCCTTAGAGACTGGGCAGATTGGGCTCCGCTCTAGTGTACCTGAATAAATACTCGGTTTGTATTCTCTACTGTCTGACCGACTCTTCATTTGTATGGAAGTCTGAGAGGTGGTCGCGAGTGACCCGGGTGGCCCTAATCGGGTCACTTCCTTCACCCGCCATATCATGATGGCGGGGGGAAGCGTTGGGGAAGCATGGCGGTCGGAAAGACCGACCTCCACGGTTCCGACAGGCGGTCCTTTTCCGACTGCCCGTCGGAACAGCAACATTGCCCAGCATTGTGGCTGTGCCTTGCAGGCACCGCCGTTGGGATCATGATATCCCTTTTCACCCGCCTGTTCATGGCAATTAACCCGCCATGAACAAGTTGGCGGAAAGGGTCCTTGGGGGCCCGTAGCGGGCCCCCCTTCAGCCCGGGCACTTTCTCTTGAGGGTTGGGGGGCACTTTTCCATGCACCATGTGGCAGGCACCGCATGGTGCCTGTCATGTAGTGCAGGGAAATGTAAACAGTGCTCTATTTACATTGCGGCGGGTGCTGCAGCCAGTAGCACCCTCTGCAATGTAAAGTATGGCCGGTGAGACCGCCCCGGTGGCGGTTGCATCGTAATGCGGTAGGTGGGTAGGCCGCCTCATAGGCGGCCGGTCCCACTACCGCAGCGATGGCGGTCAGACGAAAGTCCGACCGCCGTCGTAATGGCACCCTTTGTTCCAGAGTAAAGTTTATTGATTAACTTTAACAATGTGTTCCTTATCTGGAGGACTCTAATTAAGGTTTATGT
Organism: Calotriton arnoldi; assembly: GCA_963921515.1. Classification (NCBI taxonomy): domain Eukaryota; kingdom Metazoa; phylum Chordata; class Amphibia; order Caudata; family Salamandridae; genus Calotriton; species Calotriton arnoldi. Next base: position 206,145 of record CAWUFW010016877.1, read on the forward strand.
TTACATGTTATACATAGGTATGGTTTGAAAGATTGCTTTTTAAAAAATGTACATACCTTTAAATAATATTGTTGTAAATTATTTAAGCAATGTTTTTGTAGTTGATATTGTTAATTTTGTTATTTTTGACAATTTCTTTGTACTTACTGGAGTAACAATATTTTGTTTATCAATATTTTTGTGTTTGATATTTTGATAGTTTAGATTTGTTTACAGTTATATTTTGGTTAGCAATTTATGTGTATTTCTTGCTTAAGTATAGGGTGACATTATATTGGTAGATGATATTTTTTTGAGCTCTTACAGTATTTCAATATTGTGGTGGTCGATATTGTGTCATATAGCAGCTCCCTCATAATGGAGAACTGTCTTTTTCTTTTGAAGAACATTTGTACATGTACTCGAGATATGAGACATTAATGAAGTTTTTGACCGGCATGCAAAAAAATCTCACACAGGAAATGATAAGTTGATGCATCTGATTACTCAATTTATGCAAATTGTGATCATTTCAAGCGGAAAGATGAGAATGCATTATGTGTACCCCATAGTACCCCCTATTGTACCAGTCATAAAACCAGGGAGAACACTTAATTTATCATTTGAAACACTATAGAAAGGTCTGAGAGAATCAGTAGTAGGAGTTGCCTTCATTTACAAATTAAAAGGCTTCAGCCACAGTCTTACATGTTGATGCGTCATGACTATAACATTGACTAAAACCTGATTGAGTGGGTACAGAGGTTTGTTGAAGTCAATATAATTTTGGAGCTGCAATGTAATTGAAATTTCAGCAATTTAGACAGGAAAAAGGATCGTGGTGGATAACATACAATTTACTGAGTAAACCGGATGAAGTTAAGGTTTTCTGAGCTTTGTCCTAGCTTGGGTGTTACTGGGTAGTAACCCTATTACAATCAGGTAACAGCAAAGAAACAAACTGACTCAGTAATTGACCATATTGTAATCAATATCAGTGTACAACAATGGTTGGAGGCACATGATGCACCAATCATTTGAACATCTTATTATTTTTTTAAAGACATTCTATTTGTCACTTTTTTAGTTAAAGGAAAATGTTGTATGATTAGGAGCGGGTGCAGTAATATCTGACCTAATGGAGGAAATCTTAATACCTAAAAAGATGGTATTCCTTTTACTATTTGTAATGAGTGAGAAAAGGGACAGGTGATAATGGGGTTGGCCCAATGTCTGACAATAGTGAACAAGTATATTTAACTATTAATGAATAGAGGTGATTAATGTGGTAATTTAGACCCTGGTGGGTGGCCTGTCAGCGGAGACCCTAGCCTCTGCCTCCCTGGCAGGGGCTTACTCACCTTGTGAGCATATTCCCACTTGCCTGCTGAGGAATTCTCTGTATCAATTCATCCACTGGTGTGGCAAATGCATTAAGGCAGAGCTGAATGCCGAATGGGTGATATTTGTTTTCACTCACTCAGCATTCCAAAGTGGGAGTTTCTTCGTGAAATACAAAAAATCAGCCTGGCATACCGATGGTGTTCTTCCATTATGCCAGAGTCATTGATTGTTTTCTCTGCCTGAGACTGATATGCATTGCGTCAAGTGTCAGTCCAAGGCTGGGAAATCCATAGACTGCCATCCCAGCTAAGATAGGATATGCCAATTGGCACTGCTCCCTGGAAATCTTGTGGCAGACAGACATCTAGATTAAAGATATCGGTCAGACAAACGAACTGAGTCTGCACTGGCAAAACAACCTGCAATTATCCCACTTCAAAAAGGGGTGGGTGAAGTGTGAGGTAGGTGGACAGAGTTTTTGCTGTTTTTTAGCAGATGCATTTCATCTGCCAAAGTCTAAATAACCCCTTATGTCACTTTTAAGAAGTGGGTATTTGCAAAGTGGATTATCTATTTATATCTTTGACTAATTGTGTGTCAAAACATCATGGGCAAAGATATAATATGCTACATATCAAGTACCAGACTATTGTGAAGATTAGCATATATAGATAGGTATGGATGTACTGTTCGTAACCCTATGCATCATGCCTGACTTTGCTTAAATGATCTTATGGAGGTATTAAGAAGTGGACATCTTGGAATTCAGCATTTTGCAGTTTCTGAAGGCAGCATCATTTAAATTGTTCTTAAATTTATTGTCAAAGAGGCATTATAATACCCTCTATTGTCAGAGTAAGCAGAGCAGGGTAAATTGATTTAAACATTTCCGTGTTCTTGTTAGATGTTCCTCAATGATTGAGCTGAGGTCTCAGAAATAGTGGTGGAAGATATACATAGAGAGATGGGATGAGTATGGCACAGTGTGATTGCTTTATACTGTATCGGGTCAAGAATAATTGCAATAGTAGAAAGCAGGTCATTCCACATTAGTTAACATTTGACATTGATCTTCCAATTTCTCTAAAGTGCATTAATTGAACCTTGTAAGCACCCATGTGAAATATTGAAAATATGTTGCAAAATCTGTGAAGTGTTCAGCTAAGTCATTATCTGTCTAGGGGGCAGTAGGTATGATGAAGAAAGAGACAACTGAAAAAAGAAATAGTAATAGAAATAGAATAAAAAGATCACTGAAGAAGGAATACGTAGGGAGTCAAGGCAGGTGAATTTGAGTGTGGCGTTATGAATAATGGTCACCACTGCCTTTTGTTGATTGACTGTTTAAATTGTGAAAGGGTTTCTGGACAAGAAAATGTCACTTTAAGGCAATGGGGATAAAAACAGATTTGCTTAGGATTCAATCTAAAGACACATAGTGGGATCATTGGTAGATCCGAGTAGGATGTATAGGCATAAAGGCAGAACACAAAAATAAAAAGGTGAGATTGAGCAAAGACTAAACCTTATCTAGAAGAGTTGTCAAAAAAGGTGAACTGATGGTGGTGTAGAGAAAAATAAAGCAGTAGAGAATGAAGAGACAATTGACAGAGTTGTATGGTTATAGAACAATATCTTGTGCTCGGATGGAAGACAGAACAAGTTGCAACACATAGTGCCTGGAGACATTAAAATGCAGGTCTTTCAAACATTTATTCAAAGTATATTAGTTTGGAAGTAGGCACAGAGTTTAGCAGGATACCAAATTTCTAAGGATGTCTGAAGCATATGACCTGGTTGGTTTCTTAATATTGGTGCAGCGCACATTTGCCCATCCTTTACATGTCACAAATACGTCACAACAGATAATGATATGCATTTGCATCTAGCACCCGAATCTTAGATGGTCTAACGATATTAAAATAAGTGTTGCATTTAACATTATTACTAAAAGTGCATTTACTGTAGGACTAGTGAATTTACTCAAACTATAGGGCATATTTACAAGGCCTGTGCACTGCCGGAACTTCACTTTTTGTGATGCTCCGTGGTGGTGTACAGGGCTTAGCCATATCTACAAGGCCATGTAAAGCCACCCTGCAGGGCTTTTCATGGCCTCGTAGATATGGAGTAAGGCGAGGCAGCACAAGCCGCTGCCTTCCCTTACCCTGGTTGAAAGAGGCGTTCCATGAGTGTGGTTGTGGGTGTTCCCACTCAACACCCATGGAATTTGATGCTGCAGCAGATTTACAACATCAGTTAAATCTGGGGCAACGCCAAAACCTTGTGCCTCCCTTGAGCATGCATAACAAGGAGAAATGGTTTTAATTTCTCCTTGTTATTTCCTCTTTCCACATGTGCTGCATTCTGCAGCACACATCGAAAGAGGAAAACGCCTCTTATGATTGTTTTTGTGCAGGAAGGTGCCCCTTCCTGCACAAAAACAATTGTGCAACAACAAAGACACCCTTGCAAAATGGCGCAAAGATGCCTGCATTGGTGCACGGCTGCCAAATGTGCACTGGCGCTGGCTGTAAATATAGTGCACTCCTGTCCCTTTGAATAGGCATAGGGCAGCACAGCAAAATGATTTGCAACACTGCCCTACGCCAATTCCTTGTGAATATGCCCCTATGTGTTTAATCATATTACATGAGAAAAATAATAAACCATCCTTACTTAATAGATATGTATTTACTATAAAGATGAAATTTGACTTTCATAATGTACGCCTTAATACATTGAATAACATTTACTGTTTAGATAACTGGATTCAAACCCTTTTCATATATGTAGATTGTGATTAAACTAGAAACGAAAGAGAGATTATGTAATGTGTGCACTAATGTTTTTATATATTTCGTTTAAATGTAGTTCTTAGCTATACTTACACATGATTATCCTGAGGATTTACTGTATGACCTATGTAATCTGAATCTAATGTACTAGTATTTTACCTTTACTTGTGTTTGAATGTGCACATGCATATTAAATGTGCACTATTGCTAATACTTTTAGTCAGGTGTCTCCAACTAGTTGATCAAGAGTCACAGATACCTTCAGAGTAGCTCACAGCCTTGAGTTCATTTTCATTTTTAAATAAACACTGGGTGAAATGTTCCTTTTAAAGTTAAGGGAAGGCTGTGTTAACTTTACATTATTATCTTCAGGCTGCAGATAGGATGGCCTGATAATGAGCAGTGCTGGAGTCATATTTATGACCCAGGGCACAGAGGTGAAGAACTGAAGCACTGAGGTATTTAAGTCCTGAATAAAAGTCCTTTTCAAGTCAATATTGGAGCATGAGAACAAAACTATGTTTTAGAATGCTTTTAACTGGGATGAAATTAAAATGAAGGGTTAACTTAATGATGGAGTTAACTCTTCATTTTAATTCTATCCCATTTCAAAGTGCTGCATTTACAAACACAGGGCCTCTTGCTCCCAGTGTCTGGTAGTCACAGTGCCGTATTAATAGCTGACAAATACTGGCATTGTTTTCCATTTGGCGAAATTTAAAGTGGATACAAATATTTCTATGGAACATTGAGCCAATGTTTTTCTCAACTTTCAATTAAGCCAGTAATATCTTAGGGCCCGATTCCAATCTCGGTCAGAAGGGCTTTGAATCGGATTTGGTTTCACCTAAACTGATCCGGAGCCCTTGTTTCCGACCGACTCGTTCCCAATTCCGAACGATCAAGTACAATGCCTGAAAACCCTTAGCGCTGACCGAATCGTTTCCCAAAGGCATACGGAGAGATAGAGCCCTCCGGAGCCGAATCGTGCAGCTCTATGGAGTAGGTTTTCTAAGCGAGCAAATACGATGAACGATTCGGACAGCCTTTATGATTCCTTTTGCCCGCATTGAAAAGGTTGCCGGAAGTGCTCTTTGGGGGCCTGTTGCAGGACCCCCTTCACCCAGGGCCCTCCAACCTGTGCCCGTGGTGGTACCCATGGGTCCCCCCTTTCAGACCATGCACAGTGTGGCAGGCACCAAGGGGTGCCCGCACAGGGTGCACGATGATCCCCAACCACCCCTTTTGTCAATGAGAGCCTGTGTACGCGTTTGGTACACAGGCTCCCATTGAAGTCAATGGGAGTCCAACCGAATCAAATCCGGATGCATTCAAATGCATCGTACTTGTTCGGTTGGACTCCCCTGACACAGGTCGTACAGAAAGCATTCCGGACACGAGTCATTCGGTTTGCTTTCCAAACGATATCGGAATCGGGCCCTTAGTACTTTATGAAGTATGTTTCTTCATTTTAAATTCCTCCTATTTAAACAAATGGCTGTATTTTTCTGTTATAAATATGACATTGTGTTTACAGGCCACAGGGTGCAAAATGCCTGCTGTTTGTAAATTTGACACTTTGAAATGGGAGAAAATTTAAATGATGAGTTTTATGGAATCCATTTAAACATAAAGTTAAATCTTCAGTTTAATTTCCTCCCATTTCAAAGTGTCGCATTTACACACCAGGCATCTTACTCCCATGGCTGGTAGACACAGTGTCATATTTATAACTGAAAAATACAGCCATTTTTAAGTGGGAGAAATTTAAAAAGCAGAAAAATGTTCCATATTATGAACATTTTTTGCAGAACATTTTTCTGCACTTTAAATTTCTCCCATTAAAAAAATGGTTGTATGTTAGTGTCATACTTGTAACAGTGCCACATATGGCGAAAGGTATGTTCTGTGCCAGAAGTACATCCCACGCAGACTCTCATTCACCCATACACATATATCCCATCCATACGCACATATGTTCATACATCCACATAGACCTCGCTCTCACTGACACATGTCAGCCATGGCATAGTGCCCCTAGTCAAAGTATTTTGTTCAAACCATAGTCTTGGGGCTAAATTCACTGAAACTGGGCTTGAGGGTGTCTGGTAACATTGCACGAGTCGAATGACCTTCAGTAGCTTATAATGATTTTCACTGATCAGAAATAGCTCTCACTACAGAAAAGGTTAGAGACCCCTGCTTTAAGTTAACAATTTAAGATTCATGCTGCATAAAATACTGTTTTTCATTTTCTGCTGACATACCATATTTTGCAGGTATTCACAGGCATTGTTAGTTGCAGAATTGATACATTACTGTACTAGTTATAGATAAAAAGCCTGAGAAGAAGACCTTGACAAAAGAACATGGGGAGCCTGAGTGTTAAATGAAAGGTCTATTCAGCAATGTTTCAACCTGACTTGTGCGTGAGAAGACGATGTTGTTCCCATGTTCATGTGGGATATTTGGAAATTGTTGCAGTCTACAGCGTGAGAAGTGGAGAAAGACAATAGACCCCTGATGATGCGTGAAAAGGGGTGTTGCTCAGGAGACTCTTGTGAGTTAATACTTAGTGTCCCCTTAGATGCTTTTTAGACTCCTTGCAGATCCCTTTAGAGACTTTCCCCTGAAGGCTTAGAGCACTTTTCCCTGGACTTCGAGAGGTTTAGACCTCTATGTTTTCCTTGATTCTCTGCTGAGTGTGGCTTAGGCTAACACTTACTTACCTGACTCAAGAAGACTCTTGACCAAGCTTCTGAAATGCTGACACCTTTCCTACTTTTTTTCCTTGCCTAGTTCTTATTTTCTTTATGGATAGTCCTGATTTATTTTTGAGGTCCTTTAGATTTTAGAACCATTCTTATAGCTGGAGCTTACTTTAGGATATCAGATTTACCCATGTATGGACAGCCAAATCTGATATTTCTTTCCAAGAATCAGATACTTTTACTGATCTTTTGTATTGCTGTGACCGAACTACTTGTTTGCCTAACATTGGTCCGACTAAATTTCTTATGTAGGTTGGGGCTGCCTGTTGCTATTTTGTACTTTTATAGCATGGTGTTGAGTCATATTTTTCAACTTGATTCTGAATTTGTAATAAACCTTCTTTACCCTAGCTACAGATACCTAGTTCCTCCTTGTGTAGCCAAATCGGTTACACTGTAATTTGAATTTGATTATTGTAAATGTTAACTCCCATCACCTCTCAGTCGGGTAGAAAGGTCTTTGGATGACCAATAGTAAGCGAGTGGACCCAGAAATAGCTGTATCAATATCTACCCCCTCGATTGCTATTAGCACAGCTGTATGTGTGCAGGCATCAGCTTAAAATGTTTGGGTCAACTATAAATAAAACTTCTACTGAGACTAATTTACTATTGGTCTATTTCCATATGGCAATAGATCCACAACCAAGTTTTGGCAGCTATCCAATATCCATATGGAAGCCATTTTAATGCACAAAAGAGTCACCAACATATTTCATCATTAATTGAGCCAGTACCAGAGTGTGTTCAAAATAATCAGAGTTTTTCTCTTGCAAAATGTCAGCTCTCTGTGGCAAAATATTAACTTTGGTTTGCCGTTTCGGGCTTTCCACAGCACCGAAACGGCCTTACTGGAGATAGTTGATAACATCAGGCTCTCTCTTGGCGCCAGACAATCTGCCATCCTGGTCTTACTTGACCTGTCGGCGGCTTTCGACACCATCTCCCATTGCATCCTTCTGAAGCGCATGTGGGTGCTTGGTGTCGAGGGCCCCGCACTGAGCTGGCTCAAGAGTTACCTGACAGACCGAACATCCAAGGTCCAAATAGGAGCTTTCACCTCCAGCAGCCTGCCCATTGACAAGGGTGTTCCACAAGGATCTATCCTAAGCCCTACACTCTTTAATCTGAATGTGTCTCCCTTAGCCAAGATAATCAAAGCCTATGGCTTTGGAACAGTATCATACGCGGATGACACCCAATTGCTAAACCCACCGATACTAAATACAGATTCAAGCAATGCATGATGGCCGTTAATGACTGGATGACGAACAATCATCTCCTACTTAACACAAGTAAAACAGAAATAATGCTCTTTGGTGATGCCCAAAAGCTATGGACCTATGATTGCTGGCCGGCCTCCCTAGGACCTTGCCCCTCAACCAAGACGTCAGCCCGCAATCTAGGAGTGATAATAGACAACAAACTCTCCATGTCGGATCACGATAGCAATGTGGTTCGCACCTGCTATGGTCTAATGCGCAGCCTCAGAAAAATCTTTAAATGTGTCCCTCTATCCTCTCGCATGCCCCTAGTGCAGGGACTAATTATAAGCCGCTTGGACTACGGCAATGCACTACTAGCATCCATAAATGAAGAACATCTAACTAAGCTTCAGGTCCTGCAGAACACTGCGGCTAGGCTGGTCCTCAACCTCCCCCCCCGCGCTTGCCCTCGGCTCCCAGTCTGAAGACCCTCCACTGGCTTCCCATCAGAAAGCGGATCAACTTTAAACTATGCTGTTTGGTACACAAAACCCTCAACAGTAAAGGACCGCAATATCTAGCCAAGAAACTGATAAAACATCAACCAGTAAGAACCCTCCACTCCACCAGTAAACAACTTCTAACTGTACCTAAGATCCGCACAGTTAAGAACGGTGGCCGATCCTTTTCCAGAACTGCTCCTGTGATATGGAACACATTGCCTCTACATCTTCGCTTGGAAATCGATCATAAGAAATTCCGCCGTTCGCTCAAAACCTGGCTATTTTGGGCTCTTTCCCCCTCAGACGGTCTCCCCCTTCCTGTTCTCTCTGTTCTCTGAGTTAGCTAGCGCTATGAGGTGATATACGCGCTTAACAAATACCAAATATATACATACATACATACATATTGGACTATTACATATAATGTGATTACAGGAGGTGTGATTAGAGACCCCTGTCTCAATAGAGTACTTTTGGTTTGTTTTTTTAAAAAGATGCACATGTTTCTCTTGAGAGTAGAGGCAAGGAAGACTTGATCACTCTGGTGAAAGACATTAAGACACAGTTATGGGGTGCTAACCTGAATCTTTCAGGACGTTGGGTAAACTCTTCATTCCCCCAATGCCTTTGGTAACATCACTGACCTGAACAACCCCATGGTTAATTGAGACTAGAGAGGGACAAAGAAAGACAACATCATCTGGATACACTAACTTTAATAACAAGGCTCATCCCAGTGCTAACTTAATGGGTCTGTATTTGGGCTACCACTAATGGTTGATGGTATTTTGAGACTCTATTAAAGAAGGTAAAAGCACCACAATGTATATAATCATTGCTGGATGCAGGACAAGACAACTCTATTGGAGTAGCAACAAGACCATTGCTACTTAGTGAATATTTGGTCAATAGTTTCTATTTGAGGGGTCCCTTATGAGACGACTCCAGCAGATGTAGAAGATAGGCTCTTCTTCAGCTTTCAGTGTCACCATGCTTGACTTATACTAATCAGTCTCTTCACAGCACAGCATGCATTGAAATCCCCACCATGTTGCCCTTATGTTTCAAAGTTTCCATTTTACAGGTTTACCTTCATCATTATGTTTTGCTATGCTATTTTACTGTCCAAGAAACCCTGTATGATTCAGAACAAGCTATTGAAAAGCTTATTTTCGTATTGGAGGCAGCCACATTTATTGCCCTTTCTTACTGGCATGGGTACCTTGCTCTCATGGTGAAGTGTTTGAAGTAATAATCACAACTGCATTCAAGTGAAGATTTAGTTGCAAATAGGCCAGTGTTTCACAAAACCTGGGAACTGGTTTATACTGTGTTTTGCACTTTTCAGCCAAACCTGTGTAGTCCAGAAAAAACAATATTCACCAAAAACACCCTTTTTCGTAACCCATGTTGTATATGGTGGTGCATCTATTACTGTCCTGTAATATAATCACACACTGGACTTTAGTTGAAATAGATTTCTATGTACTTCATGGGTGGAGGAAATATTCCTCACTGCTCAGAAAGTTACAACCTTTTTGGTTTTTACAGAGGTTTTTCTGACTACCACCAACCCTCACATTGCATCAATTTGCTTCCCACTTTCTTTCCTCAAATCAGATTTGTCAGTCGAAGAAGATGGCCATCAAGCATGTGTACTTCTTCTCATGGAGAAATAGAATCACAGTTATAGAACTACATAGATCCCACTTCTGTTAATCAGGATTTTGAATGTATGCATATAAAATCAACTACTGAAATTTAGGGCAAATCTTAATACGTTTGGGGAATAGTTTTACAATGTAATTTGTTACTTTGTGTTCTACCATGAGTTTATTTTCTTCACAATGAAAATATCTTTCCATGTATAGAAACCACTCACATGTCACCTCCTTTAGGATGCTCATTTAGCTCTTAGGGGGTGGACAGCCGGATCTACTTGATCAGCAGATACTCACAGCCTCCCCCTCAGAAGAGAGCTGACCAGTCAAGCCATTTGAGAGATTTCTGCTGAGTTACTGGGGATTGCTTTTGATGAAAATTCTTCCATCAGTGAGACCACAGCATTTTCAATAAAACTGAAATGGTGGGTAGCCACCAGCTACCCAGCAATTAGTGTGGAAAAATTACTAACATTACACACCTTCAATAGGGCCCATCCCTGTGACCTGGTGGCCCCCTGGTGAACAGGCCGACAGGTGAAAGGTTTACACTGATGTAGCCAGAGGATGCCCTGCCAGTGTACTGCTTGCACATTCTTGATTTTAAATAGACTCAGAGAACCAAAAATCTGACATGGTTGAAGCACCACCAATTTACAGCATTATTATGTCAACATTTCAAATGGCTGGAGCTGAGTCAGCATGGCTAAGGAAAGCAATAAAACGAGCTGACGAAGTGCCTTTCCCCACATCTCATCATCCACTAACCTCAGAAGTCCTTTGCACCATTCTCCCTACACCTAGTGTGATTTTCCATGGAGTGGCTGTGCTTGTAGTGGCACTGCACAGTCCACCACCATCACTGAGGTCTTTTTGGCACTGAAATAGTTGTCAGTCATATCTGTTTTAACCTGGAGGACGTGCATTTGAATACTAGCATGGGAAAGTCAACTTTCCAACCACCCAATGTTGGCAAATTGTGAACCATTATATTGTAACACCTGCTACTTACGTTGGTAATTAATGTTGGCTAGAGTTGACAAATATGGTGTTATGATATGTTGTATGAAACAAGAGGTGATTGGTATAAATAATGTAGCAAGAGTAGGCATTCATTAAAGACCAAAATGCACATTACCTACTAGTGAAATACGTTGTAAATGAAATCAGCTCTGGACTTGTTTTGAAAAGGTTCAAAATTTGTAGCCAACTGCCACTATTCAAAGCTAGGGTAGTAATCAAGCAATCTTTCCATGACAGACAATGGTATTGTTAGACCTGGCATCTTTTAGCGTGTTTCCCCTGTCTTTTTGCTTTCTGGCCTCTGGTTTTTAATGAGGCGTTGGACTTCGTTTCGCTGGTTTAGTGCCTCTGCGCACTTTCTCACTGCTGTTCAGTGTTAAAGTGCAAGTGTTACTACTGTAAATTGTGTTTATGGATTGGTGTTTGCATGTTTAGATTATTTGATTTACTACTAAGTCCCTAGTACAGTGCACTGTGTGTGCCCAGGGCCTGGAAATCAAATGCTGCTAGTGGGCCTGCAGCACCGATTGTGCCACCAACACAAGCAGTCTTTCAAAGGTGTCTCAGGCCTGCTACTGCAGTGTCTGCGCACAGTTTTTACTGCTGTGTCGACCTGGCAAGTGCCCCCACTTGCCAGGCCCTAACCTTGCCTTTTCTTCCATGTAAGGCAACCCTCAGATAGGCCCAAGGTACCTCCCTGGGCAGGGTGCATTGTATGTGTCAGGAATGCATATTCGATATCTAGTCACAAGAGGAAAGGTTACAGAAAAAGGCTCAGGATTAATAGATACCCCTGTTGGAGACTTCGGCTGCCTTTCTCTCGTTTCCTTTTACACATTCTTCTATAGAAATTGAGCACCCACTGCCTCGCAGAAACCCAACATGGCCGCCACGGGTTTCAGATGGGTCAGCGTTCCATTTTTCCTGCAAACCCCCAGAGGATTTTTGAGTACAAGTGCGGCTGCGCGAAGCTCACGTGGCGCACTTCAACTGAACCTGTTGCCAAAGAGCAGCGTCACAGCTTGGCACCTGAATTTACCTCAGAGAAGTCTAGTTTTTTTTGTAAAAAACTCCTCCCCTTATCCCGCCTTCAAAAAGGATAGTGTGCACACCCTAGGAGTAGCTTTTTCCTTTTGACCACAGATTTAGTCATTGTCTTCAGGAGCCACGAATATTCTGCTTGTGAAGAGAAAGAAATTCCAGAGTCAAAGCATGGTTATTTATGACAAGTATCTATCATTTCCAGAGCAGTATCCTCCATCTGACAAGTAAGAGGTGGAATAGTGTTAAAAGATTGCGAAGCACAAGTAAGGAGAATTTTCCCAGAGGTCATATGTATATTTATTTCTAAATCGTCTTAAAACTAATAAGGGAGCAGAACTCTCTCTCGAACTTCCTACAACTATTCAGAACAAAAGAGTTATATAATTTACTTGAAAACCGAACTCTCAAGAATGAATAACAGACTATTACTTCTCAACTACCAATAAGAGAGGGGATAGTCCTTGAAGCTTCAATAGGTATTGTGAATAGTGGTTTCAGGGATATTTACGTATCAACTGTGTAATTGTATGTATCAGAATAGTGAGTAAGACTGTATACGAACTGTAGTTTATTCTTGTTAATTGCTCTTTACTTTAGGTATTGTCATGTATGAATAATCTTCCTGTTGGCAAAATAAAGAACTTACACAGCCTGACAGAGAGGAATATAGAGGACACTACCAGAAACTTCAAGACAGTTTCTCTTCTCTTTTCTCCCAGATCCCCTTTCCCCTGGTGAATATCTTTAAATTAGAATTCCATTAAGGTTAATTGAGAGAATTCACTTGGGGGTGCTAGGAAAAGTTCTTCTGCTCCTGTGGAGTCATTGGCACCAGGTTAGTGTTCTGACAGTATGTGAAAGGGAGGACATACCCTGGTGTGTGTGACATGCCTTCATAGTGAAATACTGCCAATTTTGTTTTTCACTACTGAAAGGCTATCTGTCCCGTAGGATAACATGGGGGTTGCTTTGTAATATTTTACAAGTATAACCTTCCATTGGGACAAGCTAGAGAAATGGAGTTTAGGCTCTCTGAACTCAGAATTTATTAACACATCTTTTGAGTGAGATGGTTTTTAAATTGTGTGTTTGAAGATATGACTTTTAGAAAACAGGCATTTTCTTGTTTAACCATTCTGTGTGCCTCTGCTGGTTTGTGTATTGACTGTCCGGTTTTGGAGTGACAGGGGCTGGGGATGTGCATTCACTGTAGAGAATGACAAAGGGGGTTGAGGTGTGTCCTGCCTTTCCTGGGTGACACGCAGTTGGGCTGAATAGGCCTGGTCTGCATTTAGAGTCATGGGAGGAGTTTCCACTAGCACATGAATAGGCAATGTCTCCTCTACACAAAGCTGCCTTCACCTGCTGTAGTGAAGCTGGGCTAGAGAGGGTAGAACTAGTTTGAACTGGGCTCAGAGACCCTTGCCAAAAAAAAGAACAAAGAGAACATGTGGTATAAATATTGGGGCCCTAACCCTACTTTAGAACTCTTTTGGATCAAGGAACCTGCCAAGAAAAAGAGCTGGAGGAGCTGTGAGGAAGAACTACCACTTTGCTGTGTGCTTTGCTGTGTTGGCCTGCAGTGGCTGATTCTGTCTTGAGCAGAGAAAGGACTGGACTGAGCCTTCTGCAGCTTCCTCGTTTGAGTTTCTCCAAGGGCTTGAGGTAGAGCTTGCCCCCTGTTCAAGAAGTCTCAGGAACAGCAAAGACTTCAAGTTCATCTGCTACCAGCACTGGGAACACTGTGTTTTGTGCTGCAACAGAAGAAAAAGCAACCCGACGCCATCAACCACGCCGCTGGCGGCCCGAGTCCTGAAGGATCATAGAGGGCACCGCTGAACTTTGCACTGCAACCCTGGTCTCACTGATGATGCTGCCCGATGCTGCCACCAAGCTGCTGCTTGCACCGTGACCTGTGGGCACCGCACTTTGCATTGCCTTGCTTTATGTCGCTGCCCTGGTACCCCTGACGATGACACTCCATGCCAACATCGATGCCGCTGCTTGCACCGTGGTTTGAGGGCACCGCTCTTAAGTTGCACAACGCACCGCCCCACCCCACACCGCAGCCTTGGCCTACCGACGCCGGTGCCCTTGACTCCAGTTAGTTACCCAACTACAGCATTTCAGCATGAAAACAATGTTGCTACTTGCACTGTGGTCTGCCAGCACCGTGACGAGCACCACACCACTTCGCACTGCAGCCCTGGTCTCACTGACACCACTGGACGACTGTCACCTAGCCGCTTCCTGCACTGCGACCTCAGGGCACCGCACGCTGCACTGCGCACCGCATCCCCGACGATGCCGGCACTCCCAACTTCAACCGCCCGGAGTTCAATCTGCAACGTGTGTGACTTCAAGGGCCCGATGACACCTGCACCGACCTCCAGAACTGACGCCAGCACTTCGGAGCTCACCGCGAGGTCCCAGACGCCCTGAATTTCTAAAGGTACTGTTTTGCGGGTCTTCCTGACACTGTAGTTGGCCCACAACGCTGCAGTCAGCCAGCATTGTTTCGATTTGTTGTTCATGACACTGTGATAGCCCCGGTCGGAGCTATTGACTTCAAGGAACTGTATTTTAAGTCTATTATTGTTTATTGATATTTCTAAGAACTGTGTGGTGTTTTTTATCGTTTTTTGTCTTGTTTGCACAGATGAAATATTGGATTTTTTTCTAAAACTGTTGTTGTGTCCTTTTGTAGTGTTTTCACTGTATTACTGCTGGTTATGTGCAAATGCTTTATACACCGCCTCTGAGATAAGCCTGACTGCTCAGGCCAAGCTACAAAGGGGATGAGCAGGGGTTATTTTAGCAGTGTGTCCCTCTTATCCTGACTAAGAAGAAGGGTCCCTACTTGGACTGGGTAACAACCTGTGAACTAGAGAACCTCATTTTTAACAGCTATGGGTGGCATTATGCATGTCCAATTATATTACAAACTATACTCCTGCACCACACTCCATGAAGTGAGAAATTGCAGATAACAGGTGTTATTACTATGCAGACAAATGGTACTCACTGTATTAACCTTGGAAAGATGAGCGTACTCTGTTAACATTTTTGACCTGTTCTGGTTACATGGGTGGCAGTAAACTGATTGGCTCTGTTATGATCATCATTTTGGCATAAGCCATGCAAAGTTGATTTGCGTGGCTTTGCGTGGTGTAGTAACCTTTTATCTACAGTTCAGCTGCCTTGGATTACTTTGCATCAGGTAGGCATTACATGGGTGGAGCATGGGCATTCCCATGCAGCCACCCATGTATTTTGCTGCAAACATAGATTTTCAAAGACTTGTAAACCTGGGCTTGATCCAAAATGGAGTTCCTACCCGACAGAGAATTAGCACGACGAAATATAATCATTCTCCTTCCATTTGTGCTGCATTCCTGCACAAAAACAATCCTGCCTGTAATGCAGGCACCCTTGCACCATGGTGGAAGGGTGCCTGTTTTAGCACTAAGCGGTCTCAAGTGTGTCAGCACAGGGAAAGAGCTTAAGAGAGTCATATCTTAGAAGATATGGCACTGTTCACCTCTCTCCCGTTTACACAGAGAAACAACTTTGCTTGCTGCCCTGAGATGCTTGAACTTCTAATAAACATGCCCCACAATGTGTTCATTGTGTGGCTGGCCTGCATCAGCTAGCAACAAACTACAATTGCAACAACTTTTTTTGACTAACCTTCTTCTGCCTTAGCCTTAACCGACCCGTGAACATGCCCTGAGACTATTTTCTGCTTACATTTCCAGGAAGAGTTTTCAGGGATATTCAGGAAGTGTGGTTGTTTTTATTAGAACTCTTGATCACCAAAATCTCCTTCAAATAAGAGATTCAATTCGCCTTTATGTAAACGAGCATTGCAGTACTGACATCTAGAATGGACTATGTTTCTGACTATGGTAGTCTGACCTGCAACCGAGCTACATAATGTTAGCTAATCATTCTGTCATGTGTTCCCCATCAATTCCCCTACCACCATGAGAAAACTTACAGAAAAAATAAATTTTGATTTTCTCCTTGTTTAACAGCCTTCCATGATGCTGGCAGTAACTAACCAAAGTTGATCTTTTGTACTTCCACAAGTCCCTTAACATCCTACTTGAACACAGTATTTTTTTCTTCATCATGTTGCTATTTCTGCCCTAACCAGGCCTCCCTTAAGGGCACATGTATTGATTTACATTCCTTTTAAACTTTGTTGAGCTGATCACTGGAAGATAAATACTCTATGACAGGTATACAGTGAAACAGTTGTTAGTTTGAACTTTAAATCGAGAAGCTTCAGAAATATCTGAAGTTGGGTCTACCACTGAATTTGGTGCATTTTACTTTCCAAAGAAGTAATTATAGAGGATACTAAGTTACAAATGTTATATGGAATTGAGGCCATTAAGTATTTTTTGATCATAACAATTATGGAAAATGCATTTTTTCATAGGTGGCACTTAGACACAACAGAAATAAGGTACTGCAAGGAAGTGCAGAAATGATAATTTCAGTTTCATGCTTTGTTTTTATCCTAAACCAAGGAAGAAGCTGTTTTAAACTATAATGTAACATTTGTAATCTTTTATGTATGAGTAGCTAATCCTCCAAGAGTTTTGGGAAGGACATCTATAAAGTTTGTGGGGTTTAGGGTGTGAATATCATAGGCACAATATTGATGGGACAAAACATTATGGTAGGATTTTCAAGGGAAAAAATATCGAAAGGTAAGTTTGTTCTGATTTACTATATGTAACTATATGCATATGTGCCTCTCCAAAGTATTTAGATGTGGAGTTAAGAATAGTAAATCCTGATTCTGTTATGCAGATTTATAGAGCGCACAATGGCCCGAGAGGGTATCCTTGCGCTGACCAAGTGTTAGTCTTTGCACTCCTAGGGCCTATTGGGACTACTCGAAAAGCCAGGTATTCAGCTTCTTGTGGAATGCAAGAAGTGAGGAGGAGGCTCTTATGTGTGGTGGCTTTGGGAGTGATGTAGAAGATGTGTGCGTCCCTCAATGTTCTTGTAAAGATCTTCTGCCCCATCAATATTCTGCCTTTGATATTCCTTAGTACAATCGGTTGTGGATGTAAGAAATTGGTGTTTTTAGAGCTTGCACTTCATTAATTACTAATTAATACTTTAAAGCTAAATTACATCTGAACCTTTATTTCTCTATACTTTACTTTGAGTGATCTCTCTGAACTCCCCTATCTTTTACCTTTTATAAAATGTATATTTACTTTTCTCTTTAATCCCACTTTTTCCTTATGTGAAGCAAACCACTATGCCCCATTTTTCTCTTGCTACCCCATTCCTTCCAGTTTCCTTAACTATTTTCCTGACTTTATTTCTTAATGGAATATTTTTCGACCATTTTTCTTTTCGCCTTTTTTTTGAGTTTTTGAGATCCCATCCTTTTCCATGTTTCACATGCATCCTGCAGCACACTTAGAAAGAGGAATGGGCCTCTAAGGATTGTTTCTGTCCAGGATGGTGTACCTTCCTGCACAAAATCAATACTGCCTGTAACGCACCCTTCCTCCATGGCAAAAGGCTTCCTGCATTGGTGCCAGGCTGCTGATTGAGTGCCAGTGCAGGCCAAAGACAGAAATGAACCAGATCTTGATGGATATGAGGCATTCCTGTCCTTTCACGCAGCACAGCAAGTTGTCTTGCTGCACTTCGCTGCATGAGAGAACAATAAATATGGACCTTAATCACAAGAACATCCTCATAGATTCTAATTCCTGTAAAATCTACTGATCAAGTTGTCAAAGCAAGGGTAAATACTTTCAAGTCAATCTCATCAGATAATGCCCGCAAAGCCCACTCCCTCACCCTGCTAAATAGAAGTGAGCTCCAGGAAACCACAGTTAAGGAATATATCTATTACATGCCAATTAACCTACAATGAGGTATCATGAGCCATCCCATGGCCCATCCTGAATTCTCAAAGCTTTTAAATGAACATATTTGTGGCTCACTGAAGGTTGCCATTCATCACAACCAAGATCCTAGCACCCTGCTTCATTACAGCCCTGCCTTATCCCACTTGATTTCTTTCCCTTAATCTTACCATGTGTATATGCTGGTTAGACTTGCTTGGTTCCTACATCACAGTAAATCTCCCTATTTTTAGTTTTGACTTCTTTCTCCCATTTATGAACTCTATTCTCAGTACCTAAGTTATTCAGAAAGTATCTATTTGTTTTGCCTTGTAACACAACAACTATTGTCAGTCTTAGTGGTGGTGCAGTAGTCATTTGCAATTACAAAGATCCATCCTCAAATTCTACTAAACCATACCTATGAGGGCACAAGGATGTGATGTGAGTATTCAGATCTGGGAATACAGGATTCAGCAGGAATCATGCTGAACTCAGTGCAACCCTAAGCCTTTTTGGAGGGGGGTGTCATGATGACCAGGAAAGGTCTATTCAACAAGGCATAATTTCATCTTCAAGGCAACCAGGTTTGGTTAGAATCTCAGAACTGGGTGACGTCTATTCTGGAGCTGTGCCCTTATCACCCAGATAGACCTGCCTTCATGTGACATGGATTTAAAAAATAAAATAAAACTCTACTGCTTGGTGACACATTCCTAAGCTTAATAAAGGAACTGGGTTTCCATTCAATACCTAGAGATTTTTAGAATAAAGTGAAGATATGCGTAGGAGAGGTAAAGACATACATTCCTGAGCAAACCTATTTGACATGCCAACTCTAGAATAACCAGTGAAATGTATTCCAGGGTCACTAATGTGTTCCTATGTTCAGAAGATAGCATTGAAATATATATGTTTTAAGCATCTTGTTCCAAAAATAAAAAGACCCGTTTTCAGAGAGGACTTCTGGCTAGCCAATGTCACCAAACGTTTAATTCCCTAAATTGTTTAGATTAATAACATGCACATGTTTACAATCATATTTTCGCTTATGTGGGTGCTATTCCAAGGGTCTGCTGTGGACTATATTCTGTGAGGGAATAAATTGGGAGGATAGCCTTCTTAGGACCTTAACTAATGACAGGATCCATAGGAATTGCTGTACCCGTCTGGTATTTCCATATTCAAATGTACCACTGAAATTATTATGTTCATGTTTGAGGAAAACAGAATTGTTGAAAAGTGGATAATTAGTAGTGGTAAATATGCATCTACCACTGGCAATAATGCCACTACCACAGTCAGGGCTCAGAATAGGACTCCCATGCTCAACCCTTGGTTTAAAATGACACAAAAATGAAAACAATTTAATGTAGGGAACCGGAGATATGAATTCTCAAAGATTTTGCACTACATAGTACATAGAAATGTATAGCGCCTATTGGGACATCTGGTCACACTAGACCAGGACAAAGTCAAAGTTTCAGGCCAACCACAATGAAGGCTTGTAGGCGGTAGGCCTCAGTCAAAGTTTTACCTTCAAACTTAAAAACTTTTTCAAAGCTTTTTCTGCCGGGGTCCCTCGATGCTCTTCACCAGTCCGGGTTCGGTGAGGGTTCACTGGCTTGCGAACCAGGGAGTTGCTGGTCAAACTCTGGAAGTCAGACCTCTGGAGCTTTTCAGCGGGATGATCAAGCAAGGCAGGCCGGCTTGGCTCTCGCAGTTGAGTCAGTCCCCCTCTGAAGCTTCATTCCAAAGTTGCTCCAAAGTTCTCCAAACTTCTAGAACTTTTTCTTTAAGTTCCTCTCGGAGTCCCAAAGTGTCCAAAACACAATCCAAGGGTCTAGAATCTTCAAAATGGTCCTTGAAAGTTTGGGACTTCAGTTCCCACAATCCACTTGCACAAAAACCCTTACAAATCCACTGGAAGCACTCCAGGCTGGGGATTCTTGGTGGTGATGGTCCAGGTGAGCTCTGTTAACCAGTAGCTTGCAGGAGTCCACTCTTTATTCCTCTTGAACAAGTTAGGTCCACAGGGGTGTAGTTCCAGATTGTGCAGCATGCGCAGTTAGTCAGCACGGACCCTTCTTCTTCTCTTAGTTGCAAGCAGCAGATCTGAGAGGCTCTGCCCCTCTTAGATACTTATTCAGTGTTCTCCGGGGTCAAACAAGAGGGCACTCCTGTCCAATGAGATGCAGGGCAACACCCCAGAGCATGACTGCTTCCTCCAAAGTGCAGTGGTGGCCCGCATGGCTCATGGGTGGCAGGGCGTCGGTAGGGGTCGCGATTGCGGGAGGGTGCGCATAATCAAAAAAATGAACTTACCTTGCCGCCGGGTCCTGAATCTCTGCTCCTGCTCTCCTCGAGGAACAGGAAGCACAGTAGGCCCCACTGACCAATCACAAGGCTGCAATGCAGCGTTGTGATTGATTTTGATCATCCTGGTTTGACGCTCAACGTGGGAATGGGGTCCGGGCATGTTCTACATGCAGGCTGTAATGCACGGGAAAAGTGCGCATGAGAGGGCCGACCAAACAGTCATTGCACACTTAGGAGTGGGCAAACCACTCCTCCACTACCCTGCTCCGAGAGCAGAGCAGCCTTGCCCACCTGTCCGTCCGCAAAGCAGCACAAACATAAAATAATAATAACTGAAAGTTATTATAATTTTATGTTTCTACTTCTCGCACTGCTTGAAAGCAATGGGCCGATGCTCCTCTGTCATAGCGGAGGAGCCACCACTGCCAAAGTGTGGCATATTGGTTTCCCAGAAAGCAATATTTATCCAAAATTCAACATGGCTGAAGTCTCAGCAGAAGAGCAGGGACTAGTTAAACCAACCTCCAGTATGGCTCATTTTCATAGTTCCCCTCCCACTGACATCTGCAAATTCCATCCTTAAGCCTGCCATCTGGCTGGGTTCAGAGGGAATGGAGGTTGATGGACCTGGCCATTTCTGCCTGCCCCATTCTTCCCTTGAAGCTCATGTTTTACGACCCCTGCTCCGACTTTCCTGTGTAGCAGTGCCCTCGATAGGCTCTTTCCCCGGGTGCCACTTATCACTTCATCAAAGCAGCCTGACAAATCCTCTTAACTCTGACCAATCAGGGGAGACCACAGGAAGGCTTAATTTTGGCTTACAGACAAGAAAGCCTTATAACTTTGCCTCTGTATATTTCAGGATAAATTCAATAATAGCATAATGTTGGATTTATCAATACCATTCTGCTAAGTCCTTGAATGATATTTTTTATGAATTCCTAGTGATAGTTATTCTTTAATAAACTATGGCCATGTTAATCTATATGGCTGGGGAAAATTAAATGTCCAATTTGCCCAACATCAGGGTCTATAAAACTTCTTTTATAAGGACCTTGCTTATAGCTACATGACCCTCCCCCACCCCTGGGACACCTAGGGGAGACATTAGGGGTCCTGAATATGCAAAAATAGTGTAGGTCTTCACTAAGGGTGGGCGGAATTTGCGTAGTCGCATTAAGCAAAGTTCTGCGAAACAGTAAAAAATCTCCGCGAGCACGCGGAAATTCCACGAACACGCGGAATTGCTTGTCCCGCCCGTTCGCGATGTGTTTTTGCGTGCCCGCGGGGAAATATCTTGCTAACTTGCCCATGCGGTCGCTAATGGGCGCGGCCATCTTGTTTTTCACTTGTCCCGCCCGTTCACGATGCTTATTTCCTGTTCGGGAACGCATATTACGTGCTCCCGCCCGTTCGTGATGAGTATTTCCTGTTCGGGAACACGTATTACGTGTTAGCGACGCTTTTTGCATGCTCGGGGGGGAATATCGCGCGAACTTGCCCATGCGGTCGCAATGGGCGCGGCCATCTTGTTTTTCACTCTATTGCTATGGTTCTGGGCCTGCTTTTCTATCCTCCATCTATCTTTGCAATCCTTTGTTTCTGTACACTTTTTTTTAATTTTTTTTATTTATTATCTATCTCTCTATTTTCCTGATTCTATATTTTAACTTTTTTCTACTTTTTGTGACTTTTTCTACTACTTTTTCACTCTTTTTCTATAACTTTCTTTTTTATTTCTTTTACTTACTTTTCGAATTCCTCCCTTTTTTTTTCTGCCCCTCGAGTCCCAGAACCATAGCCAAGCGTGTGGGCAAGGCCAAGGGCAAGGGCAGGGCTGCTCGCAGCCGCGACCGGCTTCCCTGCGGAAGGCGGCGCCCACACGGGTTCAGGCACGGGCCTTATTTAGTGAGACAGAGGTGGCCGCACTTGTTTTTTTTGTCCAGTGCCATCTCCCCTTAACCCTGGCAGCAGGCGGCAGGCCTGGGTCCGGGTACGGGCTCCGGGAGCGTCACCAGTGGTGGGGAAATCTGTGCCGGGCAGTGTTTCGCTGCTCTGGGGTCCGGCGCACCCCTAACAAGCTGACGCACCGGTGGTCCAATATCCTGGACCGGTAGCAGGACCTGCTGGACCTGCTAGGAGTGGAGGTCCCGGGGCTTGGTGAGTAGCTATTTAATATTACTACTTTGTGTTCTTCTGCTCTGTGTTATATATTGCGAATATTTTTTTTTTCCCGAACAGCAAGAATGCTGCTGCTTACATTGCAGGTAAATTACGTTTAAAAATCGTCTGTGATTGTTATGACACAGGTGCTCGGCGCTACTAATCTTACTTGTTTGCAACTTTGCGCTCGCTTGGCATGATTATGTAAGTGTTTACTTTAGAGAACTTAAGTTAGGTAATGCTAGAGAGACTCTAGTCCTTCCTTTGTCCTCCTGCCACTAAGAAGAGATAGTGGTGGATTGATAGGTTTAGTTACTTATTAGTAGGTAATTTTTTAGTGGTCTGCGTGACGCATCCTCTGTCACGTCACGTGTTGCTGAGTGCTGCTTACCCCAGTCCTTAGTAAAACCTTTTGTAGTTTGTTTAGTGAGTGGTAATAGGCTTATCACTAGCAGAACATCAGCATCAACCAACCAACAATTTGGTGTATGCAAAAATGTATGCATGTGTCCTCCATCTATGCATTTTTGAGGACTAAAATAAATGGAAATGCAGACTTAGGGCCAGGTGTAGGAAGCGAAATAGCGATCGCAAACGCTAAAATTCGCAGAATTTCAACGTTTGCGACCGCAAAATAGCCCTGTGCAATGTAGGTAGGAAAAACCTACTCGCAAAATAAGGAATCGCAAATTTTGCGATTCCCTATTTTGCGACTGCCTTCAAGGAATCGCAAATTGCGATTCCTTAAATGCAATGCAGGAAGCCCAGAAAGTCTGCGATTTGGGCTTAAGAAATCGCAAATTACCACCAACTTCAAGTTGGTGGTAATTTGCAATTTCCTTGAAAAATTCACTTTTTTGCATTTTTCAAAGTGCCATGTGGCGCACATACACGCCCTTAGGGCATGTATGTGCGCCACATGTGCACACATACATATTTCAGGGGTGCAACAGGGTGTCCTTTTGACACGCTTGCAGCCTTGAAAATGCATTCGCAATTTGCGAGTACCTAATGGGTACTCGCAAATTGCGAATGTCTTCCCATTCATTCCTATGGGCCTCTTGGCCCATAGGAATGAATGGGAAGGTATTCCTTAATTGCGAATCGCAATTTGCGATTTGCAATTAAGGAATATTAATGAATCGCAATTAATATTGCGATTCCTACCTACATTCCATTTTAGGAGTCCTTTATAGCGATTCGCTAAAAATCGCTATTAAGGACTCGCAAAAATGAGTTTACCTACATCTAGCCCTTAGTGAACAATTGGCCCGGCTGGAATAGGTGGGCTAGGTCAGGTGGTACTTAGGCTTAGTTAGTATTCTGGAATCAGAATGGAACACTGGATTAGTGTTCATAAATAATAACAAGACGGACCGCGAATCCCGCAATACTAGTCGACCAGATTAGATAGGTCAATTTTATTGCAATTGTTGTTTCCATAAATGTTTTTTGGAGCGTTTTTTAAAATATTTTATTTGTTTCACACCAATCATCCATGTTTATCTCTTTCTTTCTTACATCTTTCATGACCAGCACCCAGGGGCAAGAAGACGGGGTCGGAGTCGCCGGGAGCTGGAGAAGATGCCTCCCAGGGCCAGGAACGCTCCTCTACCGAGGGCTCTGCTGCTGGCCCCAGTAAGTCCTCCTGTTGTTAATATTAATAATGATACTTCCCTAACTTTTACTGCACCTTATTTTTTCTGAACTATTATTTCGATTTCCTATTTCTATTTTTTACAAAATCTTCTTCGATCTAGACAATCTGTTTCTAAATTCTTGTTATCCCTGCCTCTGCTATGACTCTCTGTACTACTACTTTTAGTCTGCCTGCAGCTAAGCTTGCCCAGGTGGCCACTCTTTATATAAAAGGTTTTAAATAAAAGTATAAAACTCGGATTCACCAATCGCTCTAGCCACTGAGTCCAGTCCTTTGGGTTGTCCTCTTCTAGTCTTCTTAATCTTGAGGCTTTTCGACAATTCCCACCAACAAAATGCCCAACCAGATATTTTACTATTTTTGATAGGATACATAGGACATACTACTACTGTTGTAGGGATTCTGCACATACAGAACTATGCACAAGAAAATAGGACATTGGTGATAGGAGGTTGGACCTTCCTCACACCTCACCCACAATCCCCTGACCGACTAGCTATAGTGTCTCATTAGCTCCCCGAACCCCCGAAAATGCCCAATGATTAGACAACCCAGAACATAACACTACACTCCCGACCTCTCAGAGTCGTGGAAGCAATGCACACCCTTTCGCTCACTCACTCGTTTAAGTCCACACCAAATACCACAGAGTCTATGTAAGTTCAAAAGGTTTATTTTCAACTAACAAGCTCTGTACGTTGTTCTATAATGCAGCATACAAGCCAGCACCAACAGCAAAATGCATAAGATTAAAACAATAAACATTGTTACAACTACAAGTCCATAGAAGACAAAAGGGGAAATCAATCATGATGATAACTGAACAGTGGTGGAAGAACCACCCTCCCCTTGGTAGGAATATAGGGCCGGATGTAGCAAGCTAAATTGCGATCGCAAACACTGAAATTCACAGAATTTCAGCGTTTGCGTTCGCAAAATAGCATTGTGCAATGTAGAGAAGAAAAATCCCAATTGCAAAATAAGGAATCGCAAAATTTACGATTTCCTATTTTGCGAATGCATTTAAGGAATTGCAAATTGCGATGCCTCAAATGCAATGCAGGAAGCACCCACGTTGTGCGATTTCTGGTTTAAGAAATCGCAAATTACCACCAACTTCAAGTTGGTGGTAATTTGCAATTTCTTTGAAAAATGCATATTTTGGCATTTTTCAAAGTGCCATGTGACGCACAGTCGTGCCCTTAGGGCATGTATGTGCGCCACATGTGCACACATGCACATTTCAGGGGTGCAACAGGGTATCCTTTTGACACCCTTGCACCCTTAAAATTGCATGCGCAATTTACGAGTACCTATTGGGTACTCGCAAATTGCGCTTGCAATTCCCATTCATTCCTATGGGCCACCTGGCCCATAGGAATGAATGGGAAGTAATTCCTTAATTGCGAATCGCAATTTGTGATACGCAATGATACGCAATGATACGCAATTTGTGATAGGAATGTTTAGGATTCGCACCGGAAGCTGGAGGCCATACAGACTGAATACCAGCGGCTGGTGGTTCTGGCGGAGGAGGAGGAGGCGGCAGCAGCTGCAGCCTCCTCCAATGCCCAGGGCCCCAGCCAGGCCCCTCCAGTGTTACGGCACTGCCGTCTGGCAGCCGCCCACCACCGCACTTCTTTATCTAGCACTGCTGCCCCCCCCCTGTGGATGCAATTGTCGCACATTGAAGCGCCGCGTGGCCCGCCTAGAGGAGCGAATTAATGTCCTGTAGAAGCGAGCCCGCCGATGAGTTGAGACCCTGTTGGATTGCCCCTTTTTTATTGCTTCTTTTGGTGGGTGGGAATTGGGCATTGGGGTTTAATATGGACATGGACAATTGGTTGGACTTTTTCGTTTCGGACATTGGTTGGGGTTAGGGAGAGGGGTGGGTCAGGTGTTGTTGTGGGATTTTTTACATAGTTTTATTTTTGTTAGGGGATTAAATTATATTTATACTTTACATACGATGTTGTTAATGTTTTGTGGGTGGGGTTACTGTTTTACGTCACACTGTTTCCTTGCTGCTGCAGGGCCACAGCCAGTGTTTGGTTTAAATAATCGGCTGACTTTGTAAGACACAAACAGATAGATGCAGTACCCCTCACTGAGTGACTTGTCCTACTAGTACTGTCAGTCTCTCCTCCTAGTCTATGCATTCTGCAACTGGACGCACCCGGCCCAGTCAGGGTTTCGTGCATTTTACAGCACAGAGTCTGCATTAGTCGAGGTCTCCGAGGTGATTCGGGAGTGTCTGGAAGCCGACGGGAGGGCAGCATTGATTATGCTGGACCTCTCGGTGGCATTCGACACGGTGCCCCACGCCCTGCTTCTTGCTCGGCTCTCTGCGATAGGCATTTCTGGCACCGCCTGGGGTTGGCTCAGATCCTTCCTGGAGGGCAGGATGCAGCAGGTCTGGCTGCCGCTGTTCTCATCGGCTCCTCTTCCAGTGACTACGGGTGTTCCACAGGGGTCATCCCTTAGCCCACTCCCTTTTAACATCTATGTCACCCCTCTGATCCATTTGGCAGAGGGGTTAGGGGCTAGGGTGATGGCCTATGCGGACGACACCCAACTCCTGTTAACTTGGGGCAGGGAAGATGCCTCGGTCTCTTCTGTCCAACATTGTTTGTCCTCAGTGTTTCACTGGCTCGCTACAGCGCAGCTTAAGTGCAACGAGGAAAAATCAGAGATTGTTCTGTATGGCAAATTCCAGGATAACTTTAGAGAGGTGCTGTGGCCATCTGGATTTCCACTACCTACCTCAAAGGGCAACTCTGCTAAGAATCTGGGGGTGTGGTTCGAGGACAACCTACTATTCTCCACCCAGATCAAGAGGCTGGCAGGCACCTGCTTCGCAACGCTGAAACTGCTGAGAAAGTTCCTTCCTTCCCTTCCTAGATCTGCGAAGGAAACGGTGGTCCGTGCTTTGATCCTCTCTCGCCTAGACTACGCCAATGTGCTGTACGTTGGTACTCCAGGCTATCTTCTGAACAAGCTTCAAGTCGTGCAAAATTCGGCTGCCAGGCTTCTGCTGGATCTCTCCAGAAGAAGCAGCGTGCGTTCCCACCTGCGAACATTGCACTGGCTTCCTATTGAGGCGCGGGTCAATTTTAAAATTCTCACCATCGCTCACAGTGCCCTCTATGGCCGTGGGCCTATTTATTTACAGAAGAGGTTTTCCTTCTATGTCCCGGATCGTCAATTGCGGTCTTCCTCACAACTTTTGGCCCGGACCCCACGGTTCACCCGCCGGAGGCTGGGAGGGAGTTCCCTTGCCCTGAAGGCTGCGCGGGCTTGGAATGCCCTTCCGCTAGCTTTACGCTGTATTCACAATTCTGCGGACTTTAAGAGAAAGTTGAAAACCTTTCTCTTTTAGCTTCAGTTTTTAGAGACTCACGACTCTTTCCTGATCGCACCAGGACACTCTTCGGAGTAGCTGTACGTGCTACAAAAGCAAATAACATAACATAACTCAAGGGGTGTGTGAATTAATGAAAACATTTCCATTATTAATTATGCCTCCCCCAAACTTCTTCTCTTACCTGTGCTTGATGTTTAACTTAGGCACAGCGATGGCTGCATGGTGATGATGGTTTGGTTTCCCAACATGCCATGGTTGTGGTGGTAGTAGTAGACACTGGCAGTAGCATTTACAAAAAAAGAAAATGAGACAGTCTGTCGCCTGAGAGAGACTGTGGGAGGAGTAGTAGAACGAAGTACAGTACAGAACTTACTGCCAAACAATAATATGCCAAAATAAAATAAAACATAATGGTGGCGGGGATAGCCTAGTACAACACGTTACAAACTATAGTTGTGTCGAGTCACTCGACTAGGCCTACACTCGACACAAGCGTAACCTTTAGTGCTGTGTAGGAGGATGACAAATCCAATCAATGCAGGCAATTAATGCTGATGGATTAGGTTCCTTTGGAAAAAAAAAGTACCTTGCAAAAATACTGATCATGGGTGGGCAAGCAGAAGAAGATCCTCGCCCTGCCTTGAAATTGAATTAGTGTTGCTTTCGCCACATCCGCCCCAGCAAGCGTGTGATCAATTATTGGTGTACATTTAATTTAGTCACACCTCAATAAATCACACAGCCCGGGGGAAGAGGGTTAGGGTTTGATGAATGGTTGGGAAGGGGGGTTTGGGGAAAGGTTTGACAAAGAAAAACACTACGCATGGACAAACAACAAAACACAATCTCGGCAGACGACCATATCCATAAATCTGTTAAGGGAGACAAAGGAAATGCATGCATGATGATGATATTGATAACTTGATGGTTAATGATAAGTAGTACTTACTAACTACTACTAGACAATTAGACAGTACAGGGCAGCAGTATATTATGCAATGTGCCTTGCCTGTCTGCCCTCAGAGAGACCCAAATTACATACAGTTTCTGTTCTGTTGTACCGGGCTTACTTTAAAGGTAGCAAAGAAAATTAAAAAATAGCTGTAGGGATGAATTATAAGCAGACAGCAAACATAATAACAACAACACACAGTCGTAATGATTGAAGATAAAAAATGAATCAAATTATTTAAAAGATGATGAATGTTGATACTGTTACTGTATGTTGTTATCCTGGTCAAATTGGGGAGTTGCATCTCGGCATTCCTCTTGGTCCTCCCTTCCATGGACGCTCCGTCCATCAATCTTAGGTGACGCCACTGCCTGCCTGGCGGATGTGGATTGGTAAGGTAAGTGTGAGTTGTTTTTCCCAGTATAGCACAGGGTAAGGGCCGGCCTGTAATTGTAGATGGAAAAACAAAAGGGATATTGAAAAATCAAGGAGAAAAAAAATGCATAAATTACGGTGGAGTGCAACAAGAACACTTTCAGTGGCGGCATGGATACATCATGTCTACTCTGTTTCCAGCATTAACCTACAACAACAACAACAACAGGATAGAGCAGGCCCACGGCACCCGTGACCCATCCTCCATTTAGCGTACATTTTTTGACAGAGGCAGACAAAGCACATATACAGCAACATAGCATTTTACAAATTAAGTGACTCAATCAATGCACCGCTGTCAGTCATACCACTACACTCGAATCGACTCCATCACTACACAGACATGTAGGTCTGCTGTGGTTGTTGTTGACTTGTTTACTTTTTATGCCACTCATGAAACGCCCTGACTTATTCCATCAATCATCTCCGATCCTACTGAGTGACTGCGAAGATATTATGTCACTGTGGTCATCATCATGGTGTTGTCCAACTCAGTGTGCAGTGTGCAGAGTGAGTCCACATTCCATATTCAAAATGCAATGGATCGGCCTGCAGTAGAAGTACAATTTTGTTATTAAAAACAAGAAGGGAAACATTGACTTGAGTTACTTTTAGTGTGTAGATTGAATAATAGTACACAATGAATTCACTTCATGCACAACAAACAACAACACAAATCACTCAGTCAGCGTCCAATGCATGCCATCATTCATTACCTGTTCCTTCTCATCTTAAGTTAAGGGGCAGTCTCTCTCGGCTCGGAAAGGAGGATAGCTATAGTAGTCATCATGTTACACTTCTTTTGGAGGGACTCAACGAGGCAACATTTTCTTTTTTCTTCTATTCTACATCCAATCATCATCTGGCTTGAGGGAAATGGATTTAGGGCGAGTCAGGAGGATGGAGGAGCAGGACTCGGAGGAATGGACTTCAGTGAAATGCAGACAGCTGCAACTGCAATATGGCAATAAAAAGACTAGAAGACGGTGGTGATGGATTTGTTGTGATTCAAAGTTTCTAACCAGAAAGACAGACACACACAAATAAAAGTAAATAAGGGAGGAAGAAAGTAAGAAGTTCAAGCCTAGTTGTCAGGGAAGTATAGCTCATCCTCAAACTCTGGGGGTTCAACCAGAAGTAGGTAATCATCAACTAACACACTACTTCTATCACCTAAGTTGCTGTCCTCATCTTCCTGCGTTGATTCATGTATTGTGTAATTCAGTGGTATAAAGTGCTGATTCATTTTGATCATGGTTAACCTCTCCACATTTTTGGGCGAGAGACTGGTCCTTTTCACTGTTACAATGGCACCAGCAGCACTGAAAACACGTTCAGAAGAGACACTTGTGGCAGGGCAAGCCAGATAGTTTATCGCCAGCCTGCTGAGCACTGGCCATTGGTTCCTTTTCCCATACCAATACCGCAATGGGTTTTGATTAATGTAGACCTCTGTTGGGTCATCCAGATAGGCCTGGACCATCCGCTCAATGTTCAGGGGTGCTACAGTTTGTTTGGCCTCTTTTGTCTTTGCATAAGCACTGGACCCAGCAAGCCCTTGCTTTAAATACCAATCCTGTGCCGATTTTACTGGGGCTGATGATCCGCTTCTTGCTGTTGTTTTCCGCTCTGAGCCAAACGCACTGCCCTCAGGCTCTGAAGTGGAACTTGACACCGGATGCCCTGCTTCAGTACTTGTTGTGGGTTTGAGTAGCGGGCCTTTAATTGCCAGCCATTCATTTTCAAAGTGACTGGCTACCTCAGCTATCCAACTTTTGTACCGGGCAACGTCCACTTCTGAAAAAGGAATTAATGTCTTACTGTTCAGTGCCGATTTGTACAGTGGATCCAGAATTGTGGCACAAATGTAATGTTTTTCTGACACAATCTTAGTTTGCACCTTTGTATTTTCAGCTAAGCGACGGGATAAGCTCTCCACCAACTCATATGCTTCATTTTTTTCCTCCACACCTATGTACGCTTCAGACACCTCCTTCAGCTGTTGCTGTAGCATGTGCAACAATGGGATAGCTAGGCCCATAGTACAGTCCTTCTTGCTGACTTCACGTGTGAAGACCTCGAAAGGAAGAAGCATCTCTGTCAGGCATTTAACTAGGCACCATTGGTCCATCTGAAGGGTCATGCCTTTCACAGTAGCATCCCCTCTTTGCATGACATATTCATTGATTGGTCTGTACTGCTCAAACAGACGGTCAAGCATGTAATAAAGTTGAGTTCCAACGTGTTGCCACCTCCTGGATGAGTGCTTTGACTGGCATTCTATATTCACGTTGAATGATCCTCAGCTGCTTCCGGGCTTTAAAAGAATGGCTGAAATGTGTGCATATTCTTCGGCAGGTGGTCAGTAAGTTGTTGACTATGGCTTCTTTTTTCAGAAAGTCTTGAACAATAATGTTAATGCAGTGCACCAAACACGGGACCCTGAAATAGGCACCATCCTCCATGGACTTAAGTACATTACTGCCATTATCCGTGGCAACAAAACCAATGTTAAGCCCTCTTGGGCGCAGCCATTCAAAGACCTTGCTGTTAAACTCTTCCAAAATGTTTGCAGCAGTATGAGATTTCTCCATGGCGAATATGGCTACAGTTGCATGTTTCCGAGTAGCATTAAAAATCTCAGCAGTGTCAACAGCACCTGCTTCAGATATCTTTTCTCTAACCCCCACAAAACAGATCCAGTGTGCAGTGATGCACATGTAATCAGTGGCTTGGCAACTGGTCCACATGTCTGTTGTCAGGTGGATATTGTGAACAGCACTCTGCTGAAAAGCTTGTCCAAGCAATTCCAGCACATCGTGATGTAGTGCTGGAACAGCAACTCTGGTGAAATAGGACCAGCTGGGAACCTTCCATTTAGGGCAGATGGCTGACACAAATTCAAGGAAACCCACCCCTTCCACAAAAGAAAAAGGGAGAAGGTCCAGCGCTAACATTTTAGCCAGCTTCGCATTGTACAAACGTGCCATTGGGTGGTTGCGTTCATACTGCCCCTCCAACCTAAGCATGCTGTCAATGGTAGGCTGGATTATTTTCCTTTGTGGTGCAGCTGTCTTCTTGAACCCAGTTAGGCTCAGCGACGCACTTTTTTTCATTGCAGTACTCGGTTGCCTTGGTGTCTCAGTCTGACTCTGAGTATGACTCTTCTTACTACGGTGCCACTGAGATGTTGCTGAGGATGTGGGCGGTACCACTACACTGCTGGGGTTAGGGCTAGAAATGTCTCCCTCTTGTTCACCTTCCACCGCGATCATATCTTCTTCTACTTCTTCATCCCCACCAACAGCAATGGGTGCAATTTTACTTTTTTGGAAGCAAAGTAGGTGATCCTC
This sequence comes from Calotriton arnoldi, assembly GCA_963921515.1. Taxonomy (NCBI): domain Eukaryota; kingdom Metazoa; phylum Chordata; class Amphibia; order Caudata; family Salamandridae; genus Calotriton; species Calotriton arnoldi. The sequence goes on from CAWUFW010016877.1 coordinate 238,604, forward strand.
CCACTGGATGATGTGGTGTTTTTTTAGATGACTTGTTTGGCCTCCAGTACCATAGTTTGTACAAAGCTTACCCCGCCTAACAGTGTGTCGACAAATTGAGCATATAGCAATGTTCTCCTCTGTACTGCTAACCGAAAAGTACAGAGGAGGTGTACTTTCTGGTGCTGCTGGAGGTGCCACTTTCAATGCCAGATGAACTGGAGGGTGGGCGTGGAATTTGACTCTGTGCACTTACAGTACCACTACCTAGTACTGAGGTGGTGGTTGAGCTTGATGTAGGTCCCTGCCGGGCCTTAGCAAATGCAAATATGGAAGCTGGAGGTGGTGTTACCTGTCTTGGTGGTATCCGTGCTACATCCTTCGCAGTGATTTTGGATAGGGTAATAATGTTGGTCTTCATCTCCTCTGGTCCAGGAGTGATGTTCATGATGACTGGCTTGTCATCATCATCATCCCCATCTTCTACATCTACCTCCATAACTCTAAGGCTTTCTGGAACCTTCATTTTCACTAGCCTTGTCTTGTGGCGTGCATCACTCTCAGACTAAGCTGGTGGATTCCAAGTGGCATCTAGATCATCAGAAGCGGGGCTTGAAGAAGAAGTTGATGGACTAACCCTCCTTTTCCTTGCTGGGGACCTGGAAGACAATGGATCTTCTGAAAGAGTGGCTTGCTCCTCTTCGTCTGCAGGAAGCTCGATTTCCTGAACTACCCCTACTTCAGGAGGAACAACTACTATTGTGGGCTGTTGTTGCGGCTGTTGTTGCCCACTTATCTGCTGAGTTTCCGCCTGCGTTGATTGGGTACTACTTTGCGATAATGACATTTCAACATCACTGCTTGTTAGTAGACTGGCTACCTCTGCGACACTCATGGGCTTGGGCCTAGGTTGGTGGGGTGGGCCCGCTGATGCGGAGGTGCTGCTCCCAGCTTGGTCCCCGGACATCGCTGCTGCAGGCATAATTTTTTGTTTCCCAAAAAACATCGTGGGCCGCACACCAGTCTTGGTAAGTGCCACTTCCTTCTTCTGTTCCTTCTTCTCACTGGCAACTTTCTTGGTACTGGAGGACCTGGTAACTTTCTTTGGGGCCATCTTCTTCAGATGTCAGCAGGACGCTGTTGCACAAGTTGCAGAGATGTCTGTGGCCACACGTCACATGACATTGTGCGCAGCAGGACTTCTGTCTGGCAGTACAACGGTTGATGATGACACCTCCTCCTCTGTCTTTTTGTGCACCTAAAAGCAAAGAAGCCAGGAGAAGAACATCAGTGAAATGTTGCATTTGTTGTTGTGGTTCAATTACTATTAGTACAAACAAACAAATATAATATATAACTTAGTGTGTGGTGGTCACACTTGTTAGTGTTATATTATTACATTTTATTAACTCAGTTTAAGTTATAAAAAAAAACATAACAGTGTAGCCATTTGTGAGACTTTGACAACAAGGGCTTTCATGGTATACTGTGTACACTAAGGAAGGATAGGAAAGAAGAAGAACAAAAACAAAAATACAAATGTAATGGAAGTGGAACCTGTTTGTTTGGCATTAAATTATTTGCTCATCACGTCATTCAGGGAGCTGTAGCTGGCAAAGGGGATGGATGGAAGCAGTAAGCCAAGAGGAACATAGGAAAGACATGCAGGCATATATGGCAAAAGCAGCACACTACTAAAGTACCACCACAAAATGGCCACCAGCCACATGAACAATCACAAGCAACAAGCAGGAGGCCTGGAAAACAATGAACTGAAACAGGCGTATAATAGCCAGGCAAAGGAGGCATGCTAAACAACATTGCTTTAATGCAATAAAATGCAAAAACGAAAATCCACAGGGCTAAACAAGGTGTGCAAGTTACACAACAAACACACCATACACACACACACACCCAAAAAGTGAAATACCCCCAAAAAACTGATTTTGCAATTCAATGCAATGCCATCCATGTCCTAAATGATGTTTAAATTCAACAGAACACACAGAAACAGTTGTTTGATGCACCCATGACTACCTCTGAGCCTACTGGATGAAAGGCCTGTTGGCAGACTAGGCCACAAACTTGCAGGCCTATGGCAAAAGCACACTGCCTGGCTTCAAAATGTCCACCAGCCACATGGCCAGGCCCACAATAACAAGAAAGGGAAGACAGACAATGCAGGCCTATGGCAAAAGCACACTGCCTGGCTTCAAAATGGCCGCCAGCCACATGGCCAGGCCCACAACAACAAGAAGCCTAGGCCAAAAAGGAACAAAGGAAACACACGCAGGCCTATATGGCAAAAGCAGCACACTTATTATAACTACCACCAGAAATGGCCACCAGCCACATGGACACTCACAGTCAAAAGCAACAAGCAGGAGGCCTGGAAAACAATGAACTGAAACAGGCCTATAATAGCCAGGCAAAGGAGGCATGCTAAACAACACAGCTTTAATGCAAAAATGTAAAAACGAAAATCCACAGGGCTAAACAAGGTGTGGAAGTTACACAACAACCACACCACACACACACACAACAAAGGCATTTATTTAACACACAGACAAAAACTGAAATACCCCAAAAAATACACATTTTGCAATTCAATCCAATGCCATCCATGCCCTAAATGTATGTTTAAAATAAATTCAACACACACCAAAGGAACAGTTGTTTCATCATGCACCCATGACTAGCTCTGGGCCTACTGGCTACTCACAATAATTTTTTTAAATGATGAAAAGTACCACAATTGTAGTTGCAGCAACTGCAATGCCCCAATCAAACAAACAACACCAACTTACTTGTAAAATCTCAAATCCAAAAGTCCTCAAATCCAAAAGTCCTCAAATCCAATGATATATGATGCAGCAGACACAAAGAGTGATCCTTCCAGCTCCAAATCCAAATGAAAAGTGAACAGGACATGGACAAAGCACTGGAAGGAGCCTGCTGGACAGGAACAGGAAGCTGGAGACTCTGGGGCACTTCCTTCCTCTCCCAAATAAAAGTTTTTAAAAAAAGGACTCCTTGCACCAAAAAGTACAGCCAAATGTCAATCTGAGGAGTTTTTTTCATCCAAATCATCATTTTCGAGAAGGTTTTATGCTGCTCCAGATATTCTTCTTCTCCAGATTACAAATTTTGCGTGTTCGGCATCGCGAACTTCACCAAACTTCCGCCGGATGTCCGATGGCGCGTCCGAATGACGTGTTCGCGATCGCACACTCTTGCGGTGTCCGATGGCGTGTCCGAATGACGTGTTTGCAATTGAACACTCTCGCGGGATCGCGCGGCCGGCTACCAAAATCTCGTGGCGTGCGTGAACGTATAGGAAAACTCGTCGGCGAATGCAGGGATCCCGGTAAGTTGCTACCGCGCGTGCGAAAACACATTTTTAAAGCACGAACAAGGAAAAAATTCTGCTACGCCGTGGATCGCAGAATTTCCGGTAATTCCACGTTCTCCACGGAGCGCGGAATTGCCGAAATTCCGCGGATTTTACCGCCCAGGGTTAGTCTTCACCTAACAGTGCTCCTAGCACAAACGTCGATTTTGAGAAGCACTTTACTACAATGGCGGAAGTAAAATGTGCACTTTATCTAGCCCCAGGGCATATCAAACCTCTTTTATAAGGTTCCTCCTTATAATTACATGACCCCCGCGCCTGGGACACCTAGGGGAGACCCTTGGGGTACCTAATATGTCAACATATTTTAATCTATCAATTTTTAAGTGCCCCTACCACCAAAGTCGACTTTGAGCACAATTTACACTTAAAAGCAGTGCTGCAACACAGGGCTGATTTTAAAATGATCTCAGGCTCTCACAAGTGCACACAAGCGCAGAAAGGGCTGCTGGCCTTTAAACTGCTGCACCCTATTATATACCAGGTACTTAAATGTAGTTTTAATCCTAGTGCCCTATTACGTACGAGGGACTTATAGGGTAGGTCATGCTAATCATAGGGGTACCCTAACACATAGTGTACCCTAATGTGTATGTGTGTTTTCACCATAGCACTGGCCCTGGGCAGTCAGAGTCAGTTACCACCAGTACCAGTCAGCAAAATATGGGGGTGCCTAGGGCACAGATGACTTTGCAACAAGAATTTTATTGTAATATTTTCAGTCAGTACTGTAACCAAATATATCACCCTCCTCGCCCCCCCCCTCCGATTTCTGTGACACGAGCACATACAAGGCTGGGTTTCTTTAAGCAGAACGAGAAACTCATTTTATTGTATTGGATCATACCTGTGTTAGACACTGCTTGTACTAAAACATATGGAGAGTGCCTATTCTAACATAAAGTGTGTATTTCTATATCTAATTGATGGGTGCAGGAAGACCAGAAAAGTAAGTATTAAAATGTGCCTTCCTAACTGCTTCAAGAAGGCATACTATATTTTAAATATCCAAGATAACAATGCTGTAATCTACCAAAATGTAGCGGATGAAATAGGTCTGCCTGGAATGAAAGCACATTAAGGACCTGATTACGATGTCGGGAGGACTTGCGTCTGCCCAACGCCATCTCGGTCCTGGGTCTGACCGACCTCTGGTCATCGATCTCGACTGGCTAATTACAATGCAACCAAACACTGTTCGGCTGCATACTCCCATTTGTCAATGGGAGCTTGTGTTATGGTCGTAAACCGGCCGTAACACAAGCTCCCATTGAGAAATGGGAGGTGTTGTTCATCCCTGCCCTCCGTGGCAGGCACCTCAAGGTGCCTGCCACGGGGTGCAGGGATGAACTGGGGTACCATAGGTGCCCCCTCGGCCCCCAATCGGAGGCCGCGCACCTAAGGGGGCCCTGCTGTGGGCCCCCAAACAGGCTTTCCAACATGGTTTCCATGTCAGACAGGCCGGCATGGAAACCATGCCGGAAACCATGCATCACAATCCCAAGGGCAGAAAGGCCTCCCCTTTGGGATTATGAGCCACTTCTGACTGGCCGATTGGCTACTTGAGCCCCTGGGAAGCCAGCCAGAATAACCGGCCAGTTTGCTTTCTGACCGCCAGCATTATAATGTGGTGGTCGGAAAGTAAACCGAGCGGCCAATTACGATGCGGCCCGGAATGCTCCGACCATCGGTCGGCATTGTTAAATCTCTGCCACAAAATCAGTATTTTGGCTAAACATTCATCAGCAGGTTAACATCTGCTATACCATAGTTGCAGAGTTGTAAATATCACGACTGCTGTCATGAAGACGATAATCCTGCCTGCTGATAAAATCACTGTTTCCATTTACAAAACTCTAAACCTTGTCCACTGTCTTCAAACCCACAGTTAACTCACCCAGAAAACTGACAGCATTTCACAAACAAGGCAGACATTGCAAATTACATAGTGTTTACCAACTCCTGTGGTGGAACTCCTCATTTACTAAATGTATTAGATTAACACCTGTTTTCATGTTTGGTTGCATGTGGGTGTGTGTGTGTGTGCTTATGATACTTTAGCACTTATTGTCCAATTCATGGATAAAATTACCTTGTCTGATTACTGATGTCTATATATGGTGCTCAGGTGTGCTATTTGGAAACGTTCTTGAGGGTTCTCTATGGGAGTGTCTTTGCCCATAATCGCTGGTACTATGTTCTATTTTTGGAATCTTTGCATGCAGGGCACACAGACGTCACTGTCTGAGTGTTTGCTTGATTGACATAGCTCTACTTTTGTCTATATGCAGTTATTTGGCGAAGTTCATCTTCATAAGATTATTATTTTTTGTTTATTTGCTCTTTTGTACTAAAAATATGTGAAAAATTAAGATTGTTTAAACGATTGCAGCTGAAATCAGAAGAGTAAATGTACCAGTGACATATCAAGGGTGTCTTGGTGTCCTGAGGCAAGCAAGGACAATGCCCCTCCCCCTGGTTTGGATGACACAACAGCTATAATTGGAGTTGCAGTGGTCCCTTATGCCCCTGGGACCAATAACCATTGCCCCTTTTGCAATAAACATGGCTGCGCCTCTGAGCTTCACACATTTTATTACTAGGGTCATCACCCACACCTCCGCCCCCAGGAATCAGGATCTCTAGCCCCCCACCGAACGTCACCCACACCCTCCCCCCCATATCACCTACACCACCATACCAGGAATGACCCAGACTTGCAAGCACAGACCATCAACTACATTACCCCACCCGTAGGCAACAGGATGGTGAAACCACACCACGACCCATTGCACCCCTTGCCCACGGTCCCAAACAGAGGCAACACGGACAGCACAATCAGCAAGAGACATCACAACACTGACATGCCCACCACCTCCCGGGACGACCCTGCCCAAGACACCCTCACCCCCACCTCGGAAAACATGGCGCATCGTCTCGCCCTATTAGAAAGCCAGCTAGAAACGATAATCCTGGGCCTGAACAAAATCTTAACTAACCTTGACAGAGCCCGAAAGCCTAGTCAAACCCTTCCCCGGTCTCCCACTCTGACCAGCCCCACCCAACTAAGACCTGCCAAAGTTCCGCGCCCTAGTGGGATCTCAACCACCCTCGCGACCCGGACACAGAGACCCATAAGAACCAATACAGAGAACCGGTTACAGAGACCCACAAGAACTAAAGTTCCAATGTCCTCAGAGGAAGCGGCTGATCTAGCTTCAACGTACGACTCTCCCCCCACAGCCTCCCCTAAATCCAAGATCCAAGTGATCACTGGATTCGGAAGAGATTATACCCCCCCTAAATCCCCAAGACCCCAGGCCCTCCTTACTACCATACCTAGGGTCCCCCCTGGAAAGAAACACAACAAAGAGGGGTCCTCCACCAACTGCATGCTCATAAACTGCAGATCAGCCTCCAAACATGCAACAGAACTAGCAGAAACCATCCTCTCCCATGACATAGACATCGCGTTCATCACAGAGTCTTGGCTAAATGAGTTCTCTGCACCAAGCTTGGATATGCTTGTGCCCCCAGGCTTTACTATTATCAACAAAGACAGAAAAGATCAAAGAGGTGGGGGTATAGCAATCATACACAAGAACAACATCGCCATTGTGGAAATGGACACCTTCAAGTACAGCACCATTGAATGTCTCACCGCCAACATCAAGACAAATGACAGTAGAGCAATACTCTGCCATCTTCTATATCACCCCCCAGGCAACACCACCGCATTTGGGGAACACTTCTCTGACTTGATTGCTCACTGCTCACTCGGAGACTTAAACAACTTAATTCTTGGGGACCTCAACCTACGTTGGAATGAAGTAAACAACTCGCTAATTCAAACCCTAAACAATCTTTTACATGACAACAATCTTTCCCAACACTGCTCAGAGGAAACGCACTATAAAGGAGCAACCTTGGATGCCATTATCGCTCAACGCGACACAGTTACGATCGACCACATCCTCCCCGTGGACTGGTCCAACCACCACATCATCCTATTCCACATCAACCAGAAAGTGCTATTCCAGCCCCCCTCGCAAGACCCCCCCAAATGGACTATAAATCTAACTCAGACTCCCCTAGCCGACCTAGAAGAAAGGATAAGCTCGCTCCTCCCCAGCGCCAATGATCACCTCACCACAACTGAACTCACCTCGCACTACAACTCAAATATGTCGGCCATTCTTGATCAACTAGCCCCCCTGAAATAAAAAAAAAACAGGAACACTCCATCCAGATCATGGTTTAACACTGACATCAACTCCGAAAGGAGACAACTAAGAGCCACAGAAAGACTTTGGAGGAACAACCCTTCCGTTATCCTCCGCAAGCAACTCAAAGTAGCTCACAGAAAGTACAAAAAGCACATCAAGAACGAAAAAACCAAGTTTTTCTGCACAGCGCTAGACAACGCAAAAAACAGACCCAAGGAGCTCTTTAACATCATTAGGAAACAAACCTCCAAGCCCGCTACGTCCTCGGTGCGGACTTCCAAAGAACTGTGTGACAACTTCGCCAACTTCTTTAATGACAAGACCACCAAGATTGAGCTCTCACTGGACATCAACATCATCCCCCCCATCAAGAGCATCACACCTGGGACCAAAGACAACGCATCCAAGCCCCCTACAAAATCCTGGAAATCCTTCAACCCCATTCAGGAAGCAGAGATAGTCAAACTGATCTCCACCTCCAATCCCTCATCCCACGTAATAGATCCTTTACCTCCACAACTGACCAAAAAGCTGAAACTCTCCCTAGCCCCGCTCTGGTGCCAGATCATAAACAGCTCCCTGAGAACCGGAGTTGTTCCAGACTGCCTCAAAGTTGGACAAGTCATGCCACTGCTGAAAAAACCAGGCCTTGACATAAACGACCTGAATAACTTCAGACCTGTCTCTAACTTACCTCTTCTATCCAAAATCCTGGAAAGATGCGTGCTCCTACAACTAACTCAACACATGGATAGCATCAACCTTCTTGATTCCCACCAATCGGGCTTCAGAAAAGGCTGCAGCACTGAAACCGCGATCCTCAACGTCATTGATGATATCCACAAGTCACTTGATTCGGACCAATGCTGCCTACTCATTCTCCTAGACCTATCGGCAGCCTTCGACACGGTCGATCACAAACTTCTCATTAAGGTTATTCAAGAAAGGGCAGGTCTTGATGAGGTGGTCCTACACTGGTTTTCTTCCTTCCTTCACAACCGCACCCAAAGAATAAAAATCAAAATCTTTGCGTCCGACCTACACCCCGTCAGCAGGGGAGTCCCCCAAGGTTCAGTGCTCTCCCCGCAACTTTTCAACATCTACATGGAACCCCTCACCACCGTACTCAAAAAAGCCAACATTCCCTTCCATCTGTATGCAGACGACACACAGATTTATCTGGAAACCTCCTCCATCGTTGACATTCAGAGACTCAACGACACACTAAGAGAAGTCCAACACTGGCTTTCAAGTAACCACCTAAAACTCAATCAAGACAAAATGGAAATACTCCTCATCTCTAACAAAGAAGAGAACCCCCAAATTGCGGAATGGCTAAAAGCTATTGATGCGCTCAACGGTAACCTCACCCTGGCCGACTCTGTAAAATCACTAGGTATCACGCTAGACCCAAAATTGGACATGACCAAACACATTAAGAAGTCAGCCAAGAGCGCCTTCCTTAACCTGAAGCTACTGAACAAAATAAAACCTTTCATCCCGCCCAAGGACCTCAAACAAGCCACCCAAGCATTGGTGCTGTCAAGACTAGACTATGGGAATGCAGTCCTCTCAAGGATAGCAAAATCACACCTTGCTCCCCTCAAAACAACTCTCAATGCAGCAGCCAGAATGGTCACCGGAGTCAAGAAATTCGGTCACATTTCACCCGCACTCAGAGAACTAAAATGGCTCCCAGTTGAAATGCGGGCTAGCTTCAGAACAGCCTGCTTCCCGCACAAAGCCCTTCACACAGGCAAACCAGAATACCTGGCTTCCAAACTCAAAAAAGCCAGTCAGACCAGGAACCTCAGGAGCTCGAACACTCTACTACTCATCCCGCTGAAAACACGCAAACAAAGAACCGCAGCCCGGTCCTTCGCTGGTAACGCGCCCAAAATCTGGAACTCTATTCCCCCACATCAGAACTATGCCCTCCTTTGCAAAATTCAAAAGACAGCTTAAAGTCCTTTTCCTTGATCGTTCCCTAGCGAACCGATAGGAGCTGCCGAAGCACCGAAACCGGCACTTCGCACCACTTGGACTCTGTGTCCCCAAGTCTTCTACCTCCTCCACTTCCCAGACCCCGATCTCATTCACTCCTCCCTGAAAGAGGAGCTCTGCTCAAGACAACAACACTCTTCTAAAGCATTCCAAGACTTCAGAGCTCCAAGGTTACATAACGCGCTGGAACTCTCCGTCCACAATCTATAGTATTACTGTATTATGTGATTTTTTTTTTTGCAGCACGCCTGTTGTAAAGCGCTCCTATACCCTTGGGTCTGGCCAGCGCTATATAAAACTTCATAATAAATAAATAAATAAATAGGGTCATATCCACCACTCAGCCTAATTAAAAATACGAACATTTTCTAGTGTAGCCCTTGACCTTCTGATCTTGCGCTCCTCTCCCCGCTGCTGAACAGCTCCTGACAGCCCTCAAGACTGGGATTGCGATCCCAGTCCCTGCTGCCTCCAGTTTTAGACCATTGCCTAGTTGGCACTTCCTTCTGCTCTGCTGGGGTTAAATAGCACCACAAGCCCACTATTATTTTATTTTTATCTCACTGTGGGTAATCTTCAATCCCATCATAGACACTCTCCTTTGGAGTTAGACGCTAGCCTTGCTGTCTCCTGCTGGTTTCCGATGCATTTTTCCCGCCTCACCTCTGTTCCCACTCCCTACCCTTCCACCTCCCTGACAGCCCCTCCCACATCCCAGGACTACTGATGGAGGCCACTGTGCAGCCTCCAGTGAGTAGCCCTTGACCTTCTGGGCTTGCGCTTCTCTCCCCACTGCTGAACAGCTCCTGAGAGCCCTTGAGACCGGGATTGTGATCCCAGGCCCTGCTGCCTTCAGTTCAAGATCGCTGCCCAAAGGTCTGCTGGTTGGCACTTCTATCTGCTCTGCTAGGGTTAAAAATGTTACCACAGGCCCACTATTATTTTATCTCACTGGGGGTAATCTTCAATTCCATCATAGGCACTCTTGTTTGGGGTTAGACTCTGTTCTCGCTGTCTCCCACCGGTTTACACCGCATTTTTTCCTGCTTCATCACCATTCCCGCTCCCAGTCATTCTGTCTCCCTGACAGCCCCTCCCACCTCCCAGGAATACTTATGGATGCTGCTGCAAGACCATGCCACTGGCACGCCAAAGGCAAGCCCGTCCACACCTAGACCACGCACAGCGCCAGGACCCCTGGTCCCACCACCATCCACCGCTACACCTCCAAGGAGCTCTTGGCCCTGGACCCAGATGCTTCCACGTCATCTACTTCTCCTCCTATACACGATCAACAAAGGACCTTTCACCTGCCATCACTGCTGCTTCTCCTGCTACACCGGACCATCTGCAAGCACCAGACCCCATGCCACTTCCACCCTGAGACTACCAACAGGGACAGCTGCCTCAAGCTCAACTCCAAGAAAACAGAAGTACTGATCTTTTGGAAGAACACCACCACCGCATGGGACTACAGCTGGTGGGCAGCGGAACTCAGATCAATACACATGCCAAGAGACAATGCATGCAACCTCGGTATTATCCTCGACAGCCAATTAACCATTAAATGACAAATCAACACGGTCATCTCCACTTGCTTTCACATCCTTATCATGCTCCGCAGACTCTTCAGATGGCTCCCAATCAACAACAGAATGATGGTCATGCAGGCCCTCTTCACCAGCCATCCCGATTATGGCAATGCTCTCTATGCCAGAATCTCCACCCAGCTCCTCAAAAGGCTCCAGACCATACTGAAAAGTGCAGCCAGGCTCATCCTGGACCTCATTTGGCAGACCCACATCACCCCCACCTCAGAAATCTCCACTGTCTGCCCATCCAGAAGAGATGCAAGTTCAAGATCCTCATGCCCGCATACAAGGCCCTTCACAACCATGGACCTTCCTACATCAACTATCAACTGAACTTCCACCTACCCGCAAGACACCTACGATCCGCCTCTCTCACCCTCAAACCTCCCCCAGCGTTCTTTGCAACTGCAGTGGGGCTCCTTCTTCTCCAACATTGCAGCCAATACCGGGAACGCCCTGCTCCTCCACCACTGTACAGTACCCTCCCTGGCAGACTTCAGAAGGAAGCTCAAGACCTGACTTTTCGACAGAGACACAGCACCCTCTGCACCCAGATACCTCTAGGAGTGACAGTGCTTGAGCTATACAAATGCTGATTGATTGATTGATTTATTGAGTGTAGGAGCAGTTGCTGGTGTATTTGATTTTTACAGAAATGCTATGCAAAAATTGCAGGTTTTTTAAATTGCATTTGGAAGCGTTATCAGGTTATCAATATTTTGTGTACCTAATGCATCCACTTTGTGTGTTTGCATATTTATTTAACAAAGCTTGACAATAGCAGTTCTGTGTCAAAAAGGTAATGTGCAGCAACTCTAGAAATCATCAGGAACAGGTTAATAGAGCCACCTTCTGAGTTTAACGTGAAACCTTATCACATCGATTCAACTAAGGTATTTTAAAAGAAATATCCAGGTTTGGAAAGTGTACATTTATTGGAACTCAGTACATTCTGACGAAAGTGAAAAGAAATGTAAAGGTTGCATAGCTGCATTGGCTGCTTTCTTTCACCACTTAATTGACTTTGACTGTCAACATTAATGTTGCTACAAAAATAAAATTCTTTGGATATGAGAGGGGCTGCTCATCAATAAATATAAGCTGGGATTCTATAAAAACGAAATAGGTCTCCGTCATGGGCGTTGATTCGCCAAAATGCCTGGGGTAGCGGAAGTAACATCATGTACCTGCTGACCTTAATGACATCATAGGAAATGACATCATATGTCCCCTGGCCCTGATGTCTTCCAGGAAGGCGTCACATGACCCTAACATCACAGCGATTGAGGATTTACATTGGATAGTATCATAACGTAATGCACAGTTGCTCTGTGCACTGCTTTGCATTATTTTGTATCATGGGGCCTTCTATGGATGATGAATGGGTGTGCCCATGCAATCACCCAAGGGTTTTGACACAAATCCTTATTTACAAATATTGGTAGAATGGCATTTGCACCAAAATCTTATGCCCCCTCGAGCCAGGTGCAACAAGGAGACATTTTCTAATCTATTCTTATTTTTAAACATTGCATTATGTGCTGCATTGTACAGCACACATGGAGGCCTCATGTACAAAACCATTTTACAGTCAGTAAGGCTCCGATTCATAAAATCAGAGCCTTTCCGACCACAAACTGCCTTTTTTTATTCATCAAACCCAATTTTCAATTCAGTAAGAAGTTACCTAATCGCTAACTGGGTTTGGGAATAGATACCAAATCAATATTTGGAAGGGGCGTGTTAAAGGCGTCCCTTCCAAATACTGATTCCTTTAGGGGTGTAATAATGTTTCTGACCAAAATTTGTTCACAAAACGTTGATATTTTACCACCTCCTCAAAGGAGGCGGTAAGCCATTCGCGAACGGGAAGAGGTTCCCTGGAGACGCTTTCCCCTTTTTGACCTGGAGCACTGCCTGCTCATAAAAAAGGTTTGTGGCATTTTTCTTTTTCTTTTTTAAATAGAAACCGGGCTGCATTTTAAAAAAAATGATTTTCTGGCACAAGCAGGCCACCATTTTTTTATTTTACGGAATTTTATATAGTGCAAACTTGACCCAAAGGTATCAGGTATCAGAGCACTTTACACGAGCCCCTGTTGGGTTACATGAGGACACATTCATTTTTTTGTTATGGCGGGGAGATTAAGTGATTTGCCCAGAATCACAGGATGTTAACGTCCTTGCCGAGACTAGAACCAGGTTCCCCAGATTTGAGGTCGACCGCCCTAGCTGTTAGGCCAACTCCTCTCCACCATGCCTGTGAATGCAGCCTATCATAGTGGGCCACAATGTATAACCGACCTCATGAATATTACTGAAGTAGGTTGAAATGCAACTCACTATAAATCGATATTTTGAGAACCAATCTATTAATACATAGGTCGGTTCTCAAAATACCAATGGATTTTTAGGAAGTTGGTGCATAATTTGCTACCCCTTCCAACAAATCAATTTTGTACAATCCATTTAAGGAATTGCAAATGACAAATCGTTATTCGTCTAAATTTATGATTCCTTAAATTGAATTTTTGTACATGAGGGTCAAAAAGTGGTAAAAGCCTTAAACAATATATTTTGTACAAGAAGGGACCGCTTTCAGTCCAAAATGTATTCTTCAGAAAATGCACGCACTTTGCACTCTACCACAAAAGTATGTGCATTGGCTCCTGACTGTCAAATGTGCACTAATGCACAGGGATAGAAAAAATGCCCCATATCTTATTAGATATGACACATTGTTTCTCTCCCCCTTTGCTATAAGGGTGTGCAGCAACTTTGGTGCAGTGTTGCCTTGCGTCCAAGAATAGTAAATCTGGGCCTCAATCTCACACAATCTCTTTCACTACTTGTCACATGACAGTCCCTCACTTTCACTGACACACACATGTACAAAAACATTTTCTGACACATACAATCGCTCTCTCTCACTTAAACACACTCTCATCTGCAAGTACACGTACAACATACATTTAAAGCCATTATTACTTACCACAGCTGCCACCATAGGTCCTAGGCCTGCTCCATTTTTATTAGACTACTAGGACCCGATTCACAAAAGTAATCTGAGACAAAATCCTAACTTTACGACTTTCGGTATTCACAGAAGGCATTTAGGAGTACTAAAGTTAGGATTTTGTCTCAGTCAATCTTAAGTTAAACTTAAAACACACTTAAGTTTAACTGAGACAAAATCCTAACTTTACGACTAGGATTTTGTCTCAGTTAAACTTAAGTTTGTCTTAAGTTTAACTTAAGACCAAAACTTAAGTTTAACTGAGACAAAATCCTAACTTTGGTACTCCTAAATGCCTTCTGTGAAGACCGAAAGTCGTAAAGTTAGGATTTTGTCTCAGATTACTTTTGTGAATCGGGCCACTAGTGAATAATAGAATATTATTCACTTTTAGTATAGTGAAAAACAGACAGATGATAAGAAATGAGAAGCCCCCCCCCAATGTTCTTGGCCCTGATTTTGCCGCCTCTGAGGTCAGGGGCCGCAAAGGCAGTGCCAAGGGTCGCAATGCGCAAGCCAGGGCCGCAGCTGCGATTGCTGGCGACCCCTAAATGATGTGTGAGTTCCATTTTTTCCCAAAGGACCAATAGTAAACACGGCTATGTGGTTTAAAATTAAAGTGAAAATGATCCAAGATTACATCAAAAACAAGCACCTGAAGCTGTTATCTGGTGCCAAGTTATAGAATTTCCTTTCATTGAGTAATTAACATACAGAGCCTTAATTTTGTAATCGAAAAGAACAAGCTGACTAGTTTTCTGGCTATTATTGATTGATGTTTCTCCTCCATGGATTTTTTTCATACGTTGTAGAAAAGAAAATGTATTTCCTGATGCATTGCTACTACCTAGACTGACAAATATATTTATAAATTGGCCTACATAACAATCTCCTGATGTCAAAGTTCTACTTTGACTAAATGTTGTCTGTTGATAGGGGATATGGATTGCATTTTAGTTATGTTTGGCCCTTCAGTCTCTTATGGATGACGATATTCCTTGATGCTCTAATGGAAGGAAAGATTTAAGTTGCCAATATTAGATGACAGTTAATAGAATGCAGTCAACAATAAGGAAGTAAGAGGCACTGGGAGCCCCGTTGGTAAGATTAGCGACAGAGGGGTTTGTCCAGGGGGGGGGGGCTGAGTGCCACCCTGTGCAGCAAACTAGGCAGGCAGTCCCAACGAAGAAGGGGTGCAACCCATTTGGAGGGCTTTCTTGAGGCTATGGGTCTTAAGAATGTCTAGCGAACACAGAATCATAAGTGAGGCAGTACTCTTGCTATTCTAATACGCATCGAACATTTTTCCCAAATTGATTATCTATTAGCCTATCAAACCACAGTGGATTATTTTTGCGACCCCAGGATAATGGGGGGATCTCGGATCACTCTTCCCTGTGGGTGGAACTCAGGAGCCCTAAGGTAGCAGCAAAAGGGGGCTGGACATTCTACCAATAGTACCTTAGGGACAGGGACATAGCAGACAAATTGAGGGAGGTAACTAAGCAATTTCTTTGAGGAAACTTGGGCTCAATTTAGTCCTAAACCACAGTGTGGGAAGCCTACAATGCGACCCTGAGGGGACATCCCATGTCACTGACACCAGGTCAAAAAGGTTTCAGAGGGGTCAAACTAATATGCTAGAATAGGACATCTTCCAATTAAAACTTAATAATAGATTGGCATAGGACGCTAAGGTGGGCCATAGGCAGCGACTTAAACAGGTGGAATACAGGTACTGACTAGGGCATCAGTACAGCCACATTAATAATGATACTGAAGGAGGGCAAGCCACCAACCAAGCATGTCTCGTAGATGCCCATTTCACTTCTGTGGCCAAAATTCTGGCCATCTGTCTCAGGGGGGTGATCATGGATTTAGTACACCCAGATCAATCAGGATTCGTGCTCCATAGGGGAACAAGATAAAATATCAGATACCTTTTTGGCTGTATAGAAAGCATGGATGAAATATCCAAACCCACAGTGGTCATGTTTTGGGATGCGATCATGGTGTGGACACCCTGGAGTGGACAAGAAGGCACTGGGGGACAGTGGAGTGGAGTGGGGACAGTGGGGGACAGTACAGTCCCTGTACTGCTTGAGGCCTGGGAGTAGACTTCCGAACCACACAAGAGTAGTGGTAGATACCGTGAGGGCGGCCACTAAATGTCTGGTGTGGGACAGGAAACTAATGCTGGGGATTCCAATCTAGGACACTGATGCCTTGGCAGAGATGAGAGGGCTCACTGGCTTTGCTAGGTGGGACAAAATTGGAATCAGTACCCTGGGAGACATGTGGAGAGACAGAGCCCGGATCCCATGGGTAATTCTCCAAGCAGAACAAGAGCTGGCAAATACAGAGGCCTTTTGATACTCAAGATTAGACACACACTGCAAACATACATATGGGAACCCACTGGGATTAACAATCCTTCACCACTACAGGATAGAGTGCTCGAACTGAGAACGCAAGGTAAAGCTCTTAGTATTATGCAAAGTTGTTCCTTGTGGCAAGTGAGGAGCAGAGCCGGGAGTGGAAATGTATGGTTCCCGTGATAAAGAAATTTGGGTGTTGTGTTACTGAAAATGGGAACTTAATAAAATGTTTTATAAAAAATCAAAAGAAACAATAAGGAAGTGAGAGAGGTATTTTATAAATACGACCACCGCCTCCCTGTCATAAACACTAGCAGCAAAAGGTAGACCACATCTGTCTAATAAAGGTCTAAAGAAGATAATTTAGCTCTACCTGGAGTTCTGTTGGACAACATTAGGTAAAAGGACATGGAACCATCACCCACTAGTGTGGGATGCTTTATTGTCAGTTTTTATGCCTCATCTCTGATCCGACTGGTACCTGGCATGGGCTAGCGCTAATTAAAAACTGCATATGCAGCTTACTTTAACCATTGAAAAAATGGGTTCACATGGTACATTTCCTAATTGTACCAGGTAATTCTAGCTATGAGAAAGTGATATCTTTGCAAGAGCTCTAATCATTGCAATACTTTTGTGATAGTCCTAACGAGTCATTACAATGACATGTCTGGCCACAACTGAGAGCACCACATTCAATCACAATGCTATTGTCAAGAAAAACAATTGTACTTTAAAATGATTTAACAGGCATACCTTCCGCTAAACAATATGCCAACAAAAAAATCAAATTGAATAGAGCAGAAAACATGATACAAGTGAATCACAAATTAATCTTAAAAGTTGATCTCAAATTAATGCTCTAACATTAGAGATGAGGAAAACAGTAAACATAGTTGAAACTTTGAAATCATAGTGGGAAATCCTGCACTATATGGAATATAAGATCCCCTTCTACCTCTGTCAGTTACAGGTGTCCATCTAACTGAAAAAAAACATTGGCATATTGTGACACAACTTCTGTGTTTCTTTTTGCCCTTTCAAGTTCTTCAAGTTACGACCACATCCACTGATGGTGGGCTGGGGGCTGAAGGTATACACAAGGGTAGATGGATCAGTGACAGAATATCGACCACAAAATTCGTGACTCAGAAATATTGTGTCAAACATATCGTTGACACAAATATCGTTTTCCTATATTTATAAAGGTAGGTACAAACATATCGAGCAAAATATATTGGGCCCGATTCACAAGGTAAAGTGAGACGAAAGTCTAACTTTACGACTTTTGGTACTTGGTATTCGGAAATGCCCTTTGTGAATACCAAAAGTCGTAAAGTTCAACTTTTGGTATTCACAAATGGCATTTACGAGTAGTAAATGGCCTTTGTGAATACCAAAAGTTGTAAAGTTAGACTTTTGTCTCACTTTACCTTTGTGAATCGGGCCCATTGTCTACACCAATATCGTTAAAAATACTACAAAAATATCATTTTTCAATAAATACACAGTTTAGCATAGTAAAACATGAACATTTTAAATCATAATACAATATAATGTAGATTACAAAAATGTAAGTAACATTTAATATTAAAAATAAATATATACTTATGTAACCATACACACATAAAGATATATATGTGTGTATGTTTATATACATATCTATAAAAACAACTAATATTAAATATATACATTTTATATTCCGTACCTTTTTGGTGTTTTTTTAATTTACTAATATAAACAATATATACACACACATATATCTATATATATATATATATCTATATATATATATATATATATATATATGTACATAAAACATTAAAACAAATAAAAACATTTACAAACAAATATTAATAACAGAATAAAAGATTCTAAACAAATGATAGAAAATAAAAAAATAAACAAACAATAATATTACATACATTTAAACAATAATAAAACAATAGAAAACACTGCAGTCTGTGCAACAGTAGTGAAAGCGTTGGCCTCCGGAAAGGTAATATTTACTATTCCTACTCCAGTCTGTGCAACAGTAAGGAAAGTGGTGGACAGCAAAGTTTAAAATGTACTATTCCCACTCCATTCTGTGCAATAGTAGGGAAAGCATTGGCCACAGAAGGGGCAAAGTTTACTATTCCCAATCTAGTCTGTGTAATAGTAGGGAAAGTATTGGATTCCAGAGAGGCAAAATTGACTATTACCACTCCAGTCTATGCAGCACTATGGAAAGCGTTGGATGCAGGAGGAGTATAATTTACTATTCCCACTCCAATCTGTGCAACAGTAGGGAACACGTTGGACGCCAGAGGGGTAAAATTTACTAGTTCCACTCCTGTCTGTGCAACAGTAAGGAAAGTGTTGGATGCCGGAGGGGTAAAATTTACTATTCCCACTCCAGTCTGTGCAACAGTAGGGGAAGCGTTGGACTCCGGAGGGGTATCATTTACTATTCCCAGTCCAGTCTGTGCTACAGTAAAAAATGTAATTCACTTTAAACACATACCATTGATTATTGCTTAATTAACTTCCCACACTATACCCCTAGAAACAAAACAACCCAAACCTAGAATATCACTTACAAATAAAATAATTGCACAATTTACATAATTAATGATCAATTAACAAATTAATAAATAATTGATTAATTAGTAATTAATACTTAATTAACTTACCACCATATACCCCTACAAACAAAATAACCTGCTCCTCAAATATCACTTAAAAATATAATGTTTGCACTATTTACAAAATTAATTATCAATTAAATAATGAATACTAATTAAACATTAATCACCAATTATCTGTACTTTATTAACTTCCCACCCTGTACCCCTGCAAACCTCACAACCAGCTACAAAACTGAAAATCACTATTAACAATTAAATTACACATACAATTAAAATATGAACTAAAACACATACAAATAATTAAAAAACAATATTTTTAGAACAATATTATAGCAAACGATATTCAAAACAAATTTATTTTTGCAAACGTTATAACCTACCTAAAATCAATATTTATGTCAGCGATATTTCTGCATCACAATATTAATGTGTCACAATATTAAAAACTCAATATAGTAGTTTAGCTCCATTTTAATAATACAATATTATGTCCAAATACCGGGTAGATGCAGCCAATGACCGCTCCCTTCTTTATTGCCACTCCCTCATAAAGGGCATAAACTAAGTTCACCATAGCGGTATCTGATTTTGCACCAATGTTTGTGTGACCTGACTGCATCAAGAAATATCCTGACTGGCTTTCAAAGGAGCCCACCCTCCCAGCGGAATACAGCTATTGATAGTACTACCTGAAGGAACCAGGGAGAGACCTCGGTACCCTCTTCACACACTATCAAATTTCCCATCCCCAGGGGTGAAAATGTCTACCTTGAGTGGCAGCTTAACTCAGTCCATGTTCCATAGTGAGAACATGGCAAGAGCCAAACAGGAAAAACATGCATTGTGTGATACATTACCATGTCAAGTGTGGCAACATGCCTTACACAAGTGAAGTTTGAGTTATGGTGTCTTCTATGAAAAAATGTTTGCAGTGCCTTTAGGGTTCTGGTTCTTTCTGACAATTCAGGTTTCCTTTCCATTCTTTACTCCCACATCTGCCCATGTTTTCTTTTCACCTGCCCTTCTCAGCCTGAACATTACATGCTTTCAGGGCTTTGTTTTTAAATTCTTAATATTAACTAAGTATACAATAAACGGTAGAAGGGGGATGTTTTTAGAAGACAATTTTAAGTGGGTCAAGTGAGTAATGCATGTAATAATGCATTTGAGACCTCAAATGGTTTAGGGCCTTATGACTTTGGCGGTCTTGGAGCGGGGCCACCACGCCACCGCCCAGCTCCGAGACCCCAAAAGTCATAAAAAAAGCCTGCCAGAGGATGACTTTTAAAGTCTCTGGCTGGCAGTTCCTGGGCAGTCCCTCAGCGGTGCCTTTTTCGAAGAGGCAGTTCCTGCAGGGCATGGACTGTCAAGTCCATATCCTGCAGGAACTGGGGGTGCATGCAGACAGGGGGGCACAACATATGTCCTCCTGCATGCACCCCATGGTGCAGAGGGTCCTCTGTGTTTCCTACCGCACACTTTTCATGGCAGTTGCACTGCAATGAAAAGTGTGGCAATGAGGAAACTTGTAATAAGCTTGGCGGAGCCACAGCGACCATGCCAAGCTTCTTGCAGCCTCAAGACTACTGCAACAGCACCGGGGATCTCTGATCCCTGGTGGTGTGCGGTGGTGCCAATGCGGTCTGACTACCCAAGTTGTAATGGAGCAGTTGGTGGTACCCACCCCGCCACCGTGGCTAGAGTGGTCTGAAGGACCGCTGTAGTCATAATTAGGCCCTAAGTCTTGACAAAGGAAGGGTAGCCTTACTTCATGGCCTTGCTCTACTGGTCACAGCTTTAGGCTGTGTTGTAATGCTGGGTAAGAAAGCAAAATATCACACTCATCAGGAATCCTCTCACATGGGATTGAAATACCCTGGTTACTAGGTGCTAACTTCAATAGCATTCTTGACGTTGACTTAGGCCTCTTGTTTACCTCTCAGCCTCGAACAGCACCTCATCAAACTCTTGAGTCCTTGCAGGCTGGTTAGACAACTCGGGCCTTGTAGATATCTGGTGCAATGCTTTAACTAAAGCATATTCTTTTTACTCTACTCCGCATGCATTATACGTCAGACTAGCTAGGATAGTGGGCATGCTGGATGTAGCACAACACGTTATGCGCACTGACTATATGGGCCAAACACATGCGGACCATAATACACAATATGTGCAACTATCATGGACAACAGTGCACCCCTGGGCCCACATTGGTGGTTACAGCCAGCGGCGTTGAAAGATCCACTGTTTCGTGACTCAGTGAACAATGCTATCACGGGTTATTTTGACACCAATACTTGCCACCACAGATGCACGCTCATTGGAATGGGATGCATTTAAAGTCACATTCTGGGGTCTCAGTCAGGGCCTGACTTGGAATGTACGTAGGATGCTGGATGTGGACTTGATAAGCATAGAGCGCAAGCTGAGCGGCTTGAAAATGCAGCGGCCGACACTCCCTCTGGGAAGCAACACTTGGCTGAAGCACATGCTGAGCCCACACCGCTATTAGAGAGGCTGAGTTGTCACAATTATGCAGCTCACTCGGCTAGGGCACATGCGGCGGTAGACAGAGCTGGCTCATTATTGGCCTGGCTGATCTTCCAGGATCACCCTTCAAGATCTATTAGTGGCTTACACTCAGTGGGAGGTACTCTATTACATTCACAAAGCGACATTCACACTGAGCTGACCCATCACCATACCTCACTGTATCTCTCACTCACATCGGTGACCCTTGAAGATGTTGCCTCCTTCCTCACTGCTGTGGTGCTACCTACACTTATGCAAGAGCAGAAGTCAGAATTGGATAAACCAATCACACCCTTAGAGATTCGCGAGGCTATCCGGCATTGGCAACGGGTAGAACCACAGGCCCAGACGAACTGCATGCAGAGTTTTATAAAGCGTATGCACCGTTACTGGTACCTCACTGGAAGCATCTTGTTTCCCGGTTTCCCAGCGTGAGGCGCTCCTGCTTTTATTGCCAAAACCTGGGAGAGACCCAGAAGCTCTAAGCTCATATAGGCCGCTAGCCCTCCTCAACACAGATTACAAGATACTGGCGAAGGTGCTGGTGGATAGGCTTTCCTTACTCATACCCACATTAATACACGGGGACCAAAATGGATTCATTCGCACCACCTCTCTTAACCTGAGACAGTTCTTTCGTATACAGAGATATGCCTCGGAAGCCTCACCTCATTCTGGCTGCTGGGTGCTGGACCTGGAACGAGCGTTTGACTCGTTACAATGGCCCTATTCGCTGGTGGTCTTGCCTCTTTGGTGCCCAGTTCCGCAAATACGTCTGGCTGTTATATAGACTAATACTGACTCTGGTGAAGTTGGATTCCCTTGTATCAGAACCCATAGAACGAGGTACCAGGCAGGGATGCCACCTCTCGCTGTTACTTTTCTCTCTTCCCGTTGAACCCCTGGTGGCTCACTTGCGTGCCAGTGGATCGGAATGGGATGTACCACTGGGGGATGGTACCCACTCAGTTTCTTTATGCGCAGATGACCTGCTAATTTATCTTCATGATGTCACTGATGTTCCTGCAGAAAAGGTACACGCTCTTCAGAACTTTGCGTTCATTCCTTATGTGCGTGTAAACTGGAGCAAACCCTGTTCCTTCCTATTCTTTCAGACTACACCAGACCTGGGCCTTACAATAGGCACAACCCCACTTACTTGGCAACCACATGCATTCCGATATTTGGGAGTACAGGTATACCATTCCCACTTTATTTTAGAGTGGGTGTATCAAAGGTTATATTTGGGTGTGAGGAGGTGCGTCAGATTATCACGTGGATGATGTCATCAGTGATGTCACTGACCATGTCATGAATTATGTAATATGGGACATCATCAGCAGTGCATTGCGGCAGCGCGAGTTATAGTTAGCTCAACTAACTATAACGGCCGAATTTCTCTGGTTTTGTACTAGTGAAATGTCCAACTAACTATAACGCCCCTGAAACCTATGGTTTTTTCAGTGAATTTCTAAGGTTTTTTAAATGCTAATTTCTAACTATAACTTCCCTGAAACCTATGGTTTTTTCAGTGAATTTTTGAGGTTTTTTATATGCTAATTTCTAACTATAACCTCCCTGAAACCTATGGTTTTTTCAGTGAATTTCAAAGGTTTTTTACAGGCCACGCCCCCTTTCTCCACCACTATGCAAACGCGCCTCTTGGCGCGTTTTAAGTTGGGGGATTAAGTCCCCTTGAATACTGAGGGTCCCTTGGGGCCAACTAGCCCACCAGGTACCTCCAGTATGCCCCACACAGCTGGATTGCTGAGAGTGGTATGAGGCCACGCTCCCTTTTTACACCACTCTGCAAACGAGCCTCCTGGCGCACTGCAGCATGAGGGATGAAGTCCACTTCAGTCCTGAGGTCCTCAGGACACAAGGGGACTTCATCACCTGACCAGCAGTGCGCCAAGAGGCGCGTTTGAAGAGTGATATAAAAAGGGGCATGGCCTCGTACCACCTCTCAGTAATCCTACAGTGTGGGGCTTACTGGAGGTTCCTGATGGCCTAGTTGGCCCCCAGGGGCCCTCAGTATTCAAGGGGACTTAACCCCCCAACTTACAACGCGCCAAGAGGCGCGTTTGCAGAGTCATGCAGGGAGGGGGTGGGTCCTCCGGCGAGTTACCGGTTTCTTTTTTTCTTTCTTTTTTTTTATTTTATGGGAGGGGGCTGCATGGCCCCCCCGTCCCTGGGCCACTTCTGGCCCGGGGACCCCATCCCCCGGGGCCTGGCCAGCCTGGTTGGTTTTTTTTAGGGGTGCCGCGTGGCCCCCCTCCAGAGGCCAATTATGGCCCCAGGGACCCCATCCCCCAGGGCTGGCCTTCCGTATTAAAAAAAATATTATAATAATTTAAATTAAAGGGGAGGCCCCCCCGGGCCACTTCTGGCCCCAGGGACTCCATCCCCCGGGGCCGGCCCTTATGTTGGGGACCGCGGGAGGAGCCCCAATGCCCCTGCAGTCCCAGCCGGCTCACCGCCTCCTGCGGGAGCCGGCATTGCTTTTGGACAAGGGGAGCAGCTGACTTGCAGCTCCCCTTGTCTAAAAGCAATTCTGCTTTGCTTCATGGAAGCGAGAGCAGGTTTTCTGCTCTCGCTTCCATGAAGCGAAGCAGAGTTTGTAATGACAGGGCGGGAGAAGTGTTCCCGCCCTGTCATTGGAAACTGCAATGTCCCTGGGGTGGGCACCCCAGGACATTGCTGGAGCCGGCCCTGGGGGGTGGCGGTCCCCTGGGCCATGAAGTGCTCTAGGAGCGTGGCCCCCCTCCCAATGTATACATAGCCCCGGGGAGGTTTTTTAAATGGTAATTTTAGATTATAATATTTATAAAACCTATCTTTTTTTCTGTAAATTGAATTTTTTTTTTTGTGTGATATTTTGGAACTGTAATGTCCTTTAATTATTATTATTTTTTTTTAATTATGTAATGTCTTGTGTCTTCTAAAATATATATATTTTTTTTTTTTAGGAAAAAGTGGAGTCGCGTACCCATCGTGTACCCATCTCGGTGGGTGCACGGATTCAAGCCGCCATATTGCTAAAGTCGTGAAGGATGCGCGTTTGGTGTGCGACGGGTGTGAGGTGCTGGGTCCCGCGTAACATGATATACGTATGGGATCGCATCGTGTGCGTGTTTGGTATGCAACGGGTACGCGGTGCCTGGCCCCGCGTAACGTCATATACATATGGGATTGTGTTGTGTGCGCGTTTGGTATGTGACAGGGGCGCGGTGCCGGGCCCCGTGTAACGTCATATACGTATGGGGTCACGCCGGGTGCGCGACTCCCGCAAATTTTTTTTATGTTTTAAAACTATATGTATATAACTTTAATGTGTATATGAGAGCAAGAGATTATCTAATCTATTTATAAAAATCTGATATTTCTACTTGTAATAAACTTATTATTGTTAAATATATTTTCGCGAAGTCGCGTCAGGTGTGCGCTAGTTGTGCGCCGGGTGCGCGATTCCCATGTGACTTTAAAAGAAAGCATTTCATTGGTTCTTAAGGTTTTCCATTCTAGCAGTTCAAGGACCCCACCCATTTTTGTCATTCTCTATGCAGCTTCATTGTTTGGGTGTTTCTTGGAAATTTATGGAAATGGCTTCTTCCAATCCTGAGCAACAACATACTTCTGATGAAGAAGAGATTGAAGAACCACCTCCCAAAAAGAGACCAGAACCCATTGTCTGGAAGTTTTTTACCATCCCAGATGGTGAAAAGAAAGTCAATGCAAGGAAGGTCAGCTGTACTCTCTGTCCAAGGATTTTGTCTAGAGGAAGTGACAAAAAATACTCTTGTGGGACGTCGAGTATGTACAAGCACCTCCAGACGATCCATCCAAAACATTTTGCACGAGAGCAGATGCGACGTGCACAACAAAATATGCAGCAATGTGACCAGGGAGCTGGTCCCAGCACTTCAGGAGCGTCAACTACGTCATCTCGAGGGCCGGACATACGCTCAGAGTTTGCAAACTTATAACAGCAATGCATAAAATGCAAGGCCATACTATGTTGTGGTGAACAATCTGTGGATGCTGTTTGTTCTGCAGCAAGGAACCAACGCTGTTAATTTTTTTTTTTTTTTGTTGGATTGACTTTACAATTCCAAAAGTTAAGACTTTAGCCTGTTGCTTTTTTCGGTTTTCCAAAAATACCAAAAGAATTTACAAAATAGTTTAAAAAAACACACAAAAAAATTAAAAACAAAAAAGAAGAAAAAGAGTTCTTTTCAGAACTACCTTATCTGGTTTAAAAAGAGAAATAACTGCATGCTAATGTCTGGATGATTGCTGGAGTATATGTGTAGAGCATGATTGATTCAAAGAGTGCATGGGTAGTGCATGGTGATTGTATGAGTGCATGAGTACTGCCTCCATGATTGCACAAGTGTATTTGTAATCCCTGAGTTATTGCATGAGTGGATGGATAATGCCTGGGTGATTGCATTAGCATATAAGTGGTGGTTGAGTGATTGGAAGAGTGTGAATGAGCAGTGTGTAGGTGGTTAGAGGGACTGCATGGGTAGTGCACATGTGATTGTAGCTGTGCATGTGTTACTGCCTGGGTCATTGCATGAGTACATGGGTACTGACTGGGTGATTAGAGTACTGCAAAGAGAGTGCATGGTGAATTTATAAGTGCTTGGGTATTGGTGGAGTGATTGGATTAGTACATGGTACTGGCTGGGTGATTGGAGGAGTGCACGGGGAGTGACAGTGTGATTGCTGGAGTGCATGGTTACTACCTAGGAATATGAAGGTGTGAATGAGCAGTGTGTAGGTGGTTAGAGGACTGCAAGGGTAGTGCACATGTGATTGTAGCACTGCATGTGTTAGTGTCTGGGTCATTGCATGAGTACATGGGTAGTGACTGGATGATTAGAGTACTGCAAGGAGAGTGTATGGTGAATTTATAAGTGCTTGGCTATTGGCGGAGTGATTGGATTAGTACATGGTACTGGCTGGGTGATTGGAGGAGTGCACGGGGAGTGACAGTGTGATTGCTGGAGTGCATGGTTAGTACCTGGGAAAATGAAGGTGTGAATGAGTAGTGTGTAGGTGGTTAGAGGTCTGCATGGGTAGTGCACATGTGATTGTAGCACTGCATGTGTTAGTGCCTGGATCATTGCATGAGTACATGGGTAGTGAGTGGATGATTAGAGTACTGCAAGGAGAGTGTATGGTGAATTTATAAGTGCTTGGGTATTGGTGGAGTGATTGGATTAGTACATGGTACTGGCTGGGTGATTGGAGGAGTGCACGGGGAGTGACAGTGTGATTGCTGGAATGCATGGTTAGTACCTGGGAAGATGAAGGTGTGAATGAGCAGTGTGTAGGTGGTTAGAGGTCTGCATGGGTAGTGCACATGTGATTGTAGCACTGCATGTGTTAGTGCGTGGGTCATTGTATGAGTACATGGGTAGTGAGTGGATGATTAGAGTACTGCAAAGAGAGTGCATGGTGAATTTATAAGTGCTTTGGTTTTGGCAAACTGATTAGATATGTATATGGTGCTGGCGGAGTGATTGGAAGCGTGCACAGGGAGTGACAGGGGGATTGCTGGACTGCATGGGTAGTGCTCTGGGGATTGTAGCAGTGCATGAGTTAGTGTGTGAGTCATTGCATGCGTGCATGGGTAGTGCTTGGATACTAACAGGGTGATTGCACAATATGGAATCATTAAATAATTATTCTTGTAGTTTTAAAATCACATATTCACTACCTTTGCACTCCTGTAATCGGTCAGGCACCTCTCAATAGTTCAGTAAGCATACATACAACTGTATAAATAGAATCTGAACACATAGATGAGTCATTACATACTATCTAGTTAAGTAGATAAGTACAACATACCAGAAAGGGTAATATGTGGTGGTTTACTTTTGAGCTACATCTTGACCATTCAATCTACAAATATGCAACATCATCAAACTATACCTCTCAACAGACTTAAGAAAGAAGGGTAATTAACAACACCTTTTATGAGCATTTCTAAAACCACACTTTTATTATACATCTTCACCTTTGTATCTAAAATTATGTGCCATCATTCAACTATACCTTTGCTCAGACTACAAAAAGAAGCATAATTAACAACACCTGATTTCACCATTCTATCTTAAAACATATGGCATCATTTAACTTTACCTTCTGTACAAACTAATAACAGAAACCTATTTATTAACACCTTATATGATCATCTTTCAAACATCACAGTTGTGCTGCATCTTTATCGAAGTATCTATAATTATGCAGTATCATTCAACTATTCCTTTTGTAGAGAGAAGAACAAATTAAGGCTAATAAACTACACCTTATATGAACATCTTTCAAACTACACATTTGTACTGCATCTTCATCCAACTATCTAAAAAAATATGTGGCATTATTCAACTATACCTTTGAACAGACTTAAAAAACAAGCTTAATTAATAACATCAGTAATCATCTTAAAAAATACACATATTACTGCACAGACTCTTTTTTAAACAATATTCAAGCACAATGAAACTAAGTCCAATATACATCTCTTCCTTTAATAATATATTTCAAACAACACAGTTTTAGAATAATGTCAAATCTTTTTAAATAAACCTCAAAAATGTATAACTCACCTTGCAAATAAATCAGTTGAATGAAAAATCTCACACACTCAGACAGGATTTTCTTTTACACACAGTCAATATAATGTACCAGCCTCAGCAAGGTAAAACCAGTAATGGCAAGGTTTCCCTCTCTTTTTCCATACAAATACACATAAGCAACAAATGACATTGCTTCCCAGAGTTTTTGAAATTGTAAATCACATTTCCATTGGTCACAGATAATAACTCTTATCAACTGACTTCTTCACCCCTTCTGCTTAATGCCAGTTTCCATAGCAACAGCTCATGCAACATTCAACTTAACTGACAGGTCACAAGTTCATCATATTTTCAAGTTCACCACACAATGTTGCAAATGGAAACAGCAGGTGTGGTTGGCTTTACAGAACATGACCTTATCCTTTCTACTATACTTTTCAAACATGTTCTACTAACCAATAAAAAACTTGCTTTTTAAAGAAAGTAAAATGCACCCTATTTTTGAATGTACAATGATCTTAAACAGCCAATCAATTCTCTTCTTTCTTAAAAACTGCATCTTCTCCACCATTTTAGAAACTTCTCATTCTACCAACTGACTACCTCAGCTACAGACATCTTTTCATTACCTACAGACATCCCTTCAAAATGCTTTCTGTGTGGATTGTTGGGCACAGCTATGAATTCTGGTGCAAAAGGTATGCTGAACACAGAGGTATTGACAAAGACCTAACATTGCAAAATGTAGACATAAAATGGATTGGGCAGAGAGGATTAAAGTGGCAGCAATTGATGCCTTTGGTTAAAACCTTTTTGCATCTCCAAGCCCCTGACCTAATGATTGTGCACTGTGGTGGTAATGACCTAGGCACATTGACTGGGGTAGGTCTGGAATTGCTAATGAAGGACACCTTTGCACAATTGATGTTGCTTTTCCCCCAAACTGTCTTTGTATACTCTAACATATGCCAAAGACAGAAATGGAACTGGTCCAAATAATTTTGTCCTCAGATTGAAAAAGCTGGAAAAAAATGTCAATTAAGCTGTTTCTGCTTACCTCAGAGACCATAGTATGGGCTCCATCTATAACAACAATCTTCGTTTCAATATGGATGGCATCTACAGAAGTGACGGAGTACACTTCACTGATGAAGGCAACAGAGTGTTTCTCAACAACCTGAAGCTCTGCATCCGCACTTACATGTAGCTACACAAAGATTGTCTGCATGCCCCCGGGACCTGGCCCACCTGGGGGCTTAAAAATAATAAAGCGCGGGAGCCCGCGCTTCGTTTAAAAAAATAAATTATTTTTTTCATTTTTTCACCTGGCCGATTTAAAAAAAAAAAAGGCTTTCTTTGGCCCTGGGGGACCCCCTCAGCAGGCCCAGGGGGTCAGGGGGTCTGTACCCTGCCCCCTTTTCTTGTTTTTCATCCTTATTTCTCTGTTTTCTTGTGACTCGGTTACCGAGTCACAAGATGGCTGCCAACTCTTCCTGGTTTGGAGTGTTGGCAGCCAATCAGAATGAAGCTCATGCTCGGGAGGGTTCGTGAACCCAGCGCTGCCCCAGATATCGAAACTTTTTCTTTTTCTAATTTGTCAGGAACTACTGAACAGATTTACACCATTTAACAAAAAGGACCTACCTTTTTGCCAAATTTGGTGTAATTCCGTTCAGCAGTTCGGGCTGTAGCTTTGTCTAAAGTTTCCTATGGAAAATAACATGGGGAAAACACGTTTTGGGACCCCCCTTTTTTCTCGGCCCCCGCTTGGTGAATCACCCCGAAACTTTCAAGACAGAAGCTGACCGGAGCTGATCACTAGTTTTGAAAATTTCGCAACGATTCGTCAACCGGCGCGAAAGTTATTGGGAAAACAAAAAACGCTTTTCCTATGGAAACTAGGTCCTAACTATAACTACATACTGGCGACCGCCAGTAGGTAATATATATATATATTCACTGAAAAAACCATAGGTTTTAGGGACAGTTATAGTTAGTTGGACATTTCACTCGTACAAAACCATTAACTATAACTCGCGCCCCCGCAATGCACTGCTGATGACGTCACATATTACATCACTCATGACATGGTCAGTGACATCACTGATGACATCACTGATGACATCTCAAATGAAATCACTGATGACATCATCCAGTGACTGTGTGTTTCTGTAAAGTTTAAATATGTTTAATATATATAGGGAAAGGCGTATTGAAGAATGAGTGGGTGTTTAAGTGTCTGAATGGATGATTTAGTACGTGCGTGACTGACTCTACAAGTGAGTGATTAAACGTATCTTACTGAATGCATGGGTTAGTGACTAAACTGTGTGAATGTCTGTATCCGTCTGTTTGTTGGTGTGTAAGTGGATGCATGGATTTGCGAATAGCTACATGAGTGTCTATATGGGTTATTGATTGGTTCTCTGAGTATCTGTATGGCTGCCTGAGTGTTTGTGTGGGTGGGGTGTGTGTGACTCTGTACATAGATGTGTGAGTGGGTGATTCACTGGGTGCATGATTTCAAGAGTGCATCTGTGATGGACTGCTTGGGTGGGTGAGTGTGTGTATGGGTGTGTTAGTGAGTGAATGTATATCTCAGTGGTACATGTGCGGGTAACTACATATGTAAAAGGCAGTATATATGTGTGTTAGAGTATTTAAATGGCTATAAGTGAGAGTGTGTGATTGTGAGAGTGGCTGTATGGATGCGTGTGTGCTTGTATCAGTTATTGTATAAGAGCGTAAGAATGTGCTAGTATTTGTATGAGTAAGTGAGCTGGTGTGTGTATAACTGTATAGGTGAGTAAATGGGTGTGTGATTAATTTTTTGCATGACTGACTAGGTGTGTGAGTACCTCTATGGATGAGTGGCGGTGTGTGAGTGTTTATATAGGTGTATGAGTGCATATGATAGTCCTGTACTGAGTGACTGTAAGTATGAGTGACTGTACGGGTGAGTGAGTAGATGTGTGTGTGTAGACCTAAGAATCAGTGAGTGGGTATGTAGTTATTGGTATTGGAGTGTGTATGGTTTTGAGAATGGCAGTCTGTAATTTAGAGTGGGTGTATCAAAAGCTATATTAGGGTGTGAGAAGATGCATGAAATTATCACATGGATGATGTCATCAGTGATGTCATTTGAGATGTCATCAGTGATGTCATCAGTGATGTCACTGACCATGTCATGAGTGATGTAATATGTGACGTCATCAGCAGTGCATTGCGGGGCGCGAGTTATAGTTAGCTGAACTAACTATAACGGGGGAATTTCTATGGTTTTGTACGAGTGAAATGTCCAACTAACTATAACTGTCCCTAAAACCTATGGTTTTTCAGTGAATTTCAAAGGTTTTTTAAATGCTCATTTCTAACTATAACGTGTCTGAAACCTATGGTTTTTTTCAGTGAATTTCAAAGGTTTTTTAAATGCTAATTTCTAACTATAACGTGCCTGAAACCTATGATTTTTTAAGTGAATTTCAAAGGTTTTTTAAATGCTAGTTTCTAACTATGCCTACAGAGGTAGGACATGTGAAGAAAGAAGAAAAAACGCGCAGAAAGAAGCAAAAGAAATGCAGAAAGAAGCAACAGAAGTCCACAAAGACAAAGAAAAGTGCAGGAAGAAGCAAAGGATGTGCAGAAAGAACCAACAGAGGAGCAGAAAGAGGCCATGTTGCAAAATCATCCTGTGCCCACAACTTTTTCAGACGGGTACTGGTGGTAACTGACTCTGACTAACCAGAGTCAGTGCTATGCTAAAAGACACTTAGAATACAGTGAAAACACCTACATACACTAGGCAACACTATGCGTTGGGGTACCCTTGTGATTAGCATGACCTCCTCTGTAAGTCCCTAGTACATAATAGGGCAGGGGGATTAAAACTACCTCTTAAAACGCGTGTGCAAACGCGCCCCGTGGCGCATTTTAAGTTGGGAGATTAGGTCACCTTGAATCCTGAGGGTCCCTGGGGCCCAACTAGCCCACCAAGTACTTCCAGGAAGCACCACAGGCCTGCGTTGCAACGCCTGTAACAAATTGTGTAGTTGTGTTTAGGTAGTGAAGGGGGTCGTGCTGGGGGTAGTGTTTTAGGGTTTAGGGTAGTGCAGTGGTGTTTGTGTAGTGTAGGGGGTCATGCTGGGGGTAGATTTAGGGTTTAGGGTAGTGCAGTGGTGTTTGGATAGTGTAGGGAGTCGTGCTGGGGGAGTGTTTTAGGGTTTAGGGTATTACAGTGGTGTTTGGGTAGTGTAGGGGGTTGTGCTGGGGGTAGTGTTTTAGGGTTTAGGGTAGTGCAGTGGTGTTTGGGTAGTGTAGGGGGTCATGCTGGGGGTAGTGGTTTAGGGTTTAGGGTAGTGCAGTGGTGTTTGGGTAGTGTAGGGGGTACTGCTGGGGGTAGTGTTTTAGGGTTTAGGGTAGTGCAATGGTGTTTGGGTAGTGTAGGGGGTACTGCTGGGGGTAGTGTTTTAGGGTTTAGGGTAGTGCAGTGGTGTTTGGGTAGTGTAGGGGTTCGTGCTGGGGGTATTGTTTTACGGTTTAGGGTAGTGCAGTGGTGTTTGTGTAGTGTAGGGGTAGTGTTTTAGGGTTTAGGGTAGTGCAGTGGTGTTTGTGTAGTGTAGGGGGTCATGCTGGGGGTAGTGTTTTAGGGTTTAGGGTAGTGCAGTGGTCTTTGTGTAGTGTATTAAACAAAGAATGATGGCAGTGGTTTTAGTTAAGCAACAGTCAGCACCTCCGCATAGTTTGCATAAGTGAGGCACAGAAAAAGTCCATTCGCGTGCTCAATGTTAAGCACTGTGCCACCCACAATGCTACTCAATATGGGGAGAAATAACAAATTCCTCCACACATATCATACAATATAATTCCAGATAACAGAGCACAGCACAAAGAAAATTCAAACTGGTGATCAAACAACCAGTAAGGTATTTAATACATAAAATTTAAGGACAAAATCCCAAAGTCTCGACACGTTGATGATGGGAAATATAACAATGCGTAGATGTTGAAATAGCACAGCCAACACGTGTTTCAGTCGTCAAGCGACTTTTTCAAGGCTGTTGACAAAACGATATATCATATTTTTTAATGTCAAGCACACGGAGGAATCGAACTTAATAAAACAACCAGTATCAGTATCCCATAGATAATCAAAAGACAAACATAAAGTTATAAGCAACCATATTACCAAAATATTTGAAAAGCACAGGTAATTAAAAGAAAGAATGTGCACAGATATAGATATAAAACCAGAAAAAATGAAAATATCTATACACCAACACCAAAGTGCAGACCAAAGAACCCCTAAACTAAGTAAATCAAATCAAAATAACCCTCATTCATATACCCAATTGTGTTTGGAAAAAGTTCCCAAGAGCAAAGAGAGAAAAAAAGGGAATATATTCAAATTTTTGTTACCTTAAAATGGTACTCTTAAGTTTCAATAATATTAGAACCAATCCAATTTATTTAAAATCAGCAATCAGAGTAAATATGCAAATGTCATGAAAAATCCAGACGGCAGCAAGAGACCAGATAGTCACTAAAAATAAAAACAGTATGTAAGCCAAAACGGACAAGTCGGCCAAACAGTAGAAACCTTTGCGGTCAGTTAGGCACATAGCGAAATAATACATCAGGGCAGAGTAACCGTTCACCAAGGCTTGAAATAACAGAACAGCACAGAGCCAGTAACATCAGCACATGTAAAGGAACGCATGTAAAGGGAGACACAACGAAGAATCACTAGTATAACCAGGAAGAAACAGCTACCTAAAGAGCGTTTTCCAAACACGAACTCCAAGTTTACAAATAGAGGCACTGTACTAAAAAACGCCCCACGTTATCCAATAGGAAAACCCTAGTCCATATTTTAACCATAGTGTAACTATCCATAACACTTACTTCAAAAACAACGTAATTCAGGTTGGGATAAACGTCTTGATAAACGTTTCCCAGCACATAGTATCAAAATTCAGATGTTCATGCGAGCATCAATCCGACCTGCAAGAGAACGGAATATAAACAAATAGTCCTACAGTAATACTAACGTATGTCTTAAGCATTCACCATTTGAAGTTTCCTGAGCTTACCCCGTCCAGGTCAAAATGACAGCATCCGCTATTTCTCAGTGTCGGTGGCCGCCATAAACAAACACCGCTCTCCTAGTGGTACAAGTTTTTAAAGGCAACAGGAAGGGACGTCTACACGACGTGTTAGCGTCAGATGTTCATACGTGATAGCGTAACCGCCATCGTTGTAGTTTCCAACATAAAGTCTCCATGGACACGGAAACACTCAGGCATAGAATGACCCTCGTGGTGATTTAAACAAATAGTGGCACTAACTGCATATCCAACACAGCGCGCTGACATAGTTATCAACGATACCAGTTTCCAAGGACCATTCCCGAAAGAAGCCTCAACTCTAAATCGGAAAATAGATAGTATAATAGGTTATCAAAAACTAGATTTATATTAGAGTCAAAATACTTAGTTGATAGTGTTTTGCGAAAATCCACGTGAATGACTAAAAATAAACACGTAGATGAATGTCATAGGAAAAGCACCAAAGAATTAGTAAAACCAGATAGAGTCAAGATGGAAAGACTCAAATTCACCCAGTATGATCACTAGCAGTAGATAGCAGAAATCAGAACAGGCAGAAACATGTACGTAAACCCAAGACGAGAGACAATAACAAAGAAAGATACATTGTAGAAATTCCCACAATATCTAAAAGTCATAATACAAGTCTCATTTACAAAAAATACTCAAATTAACAAGAAAACACGGTCATTGGTTACACAGGGCAACATCATAAGAGCACTAGATATACGCAAAATATATAGTCCCAAATGACATGTAAGGCAGATATCAATTTTGAATTACAACAATCAGATAATATAAAATCTCATATCAATTTCCGTATCATCCATTCAATTGTTGAATAAAATGCATGTTTCATCCTGAGTATATCCAAACCAGTATTACAGAAAAAAAACAATGTCATATCTGATACAAGAGATAAGATTGGTTATCATTGATGTTTAGTCCCTTAAGAAAACATACATTACTTTATCAATATTAAGACCGAACTCTACTGTTCGCAATCTGCAAATCCAAGAGGCCTCCAATTTGCGGAGGTGGTGAACTTTGTCACCTCCTCTAGGGTTATCCATAACAGTTTCAAGTCCATGAAATCTTATTCGAGATAAATCAGCAGGGCCATGTCTGGTGTTAAAATGTACCGCTAATGGGTAAGTTGTATTCCCATTTCTGATTGCCCTAATGTGTTCCTGTATCCTTTCTTTTACCGGTCTAATTGTGCTTCCCACATAGATGTTCTCACATACACAGATTATACAATAAACTACGAATTTCGTATTGCAGTTAATAAAGGAGTTGATTTTATACTCTATATGTGTATTATATCTGAAGTGTTTGATCTTATCCATAGAATGTGAGCACACCGAACAGTGTCCACATTTATAAAAACCTGCTGGCGGTTTACCTAACCAATGAGTATCCTTCTTGTTTAGTCTAGGATCAAAGAAACTGGGACTGAGAATGTTCCGCAAGGTTTGGCCACGTTTATAGATAATATCAGGATTCACACTTATGACTTTGTTGACGACTGGATCTGCTCGTAAGACATGCCAATGTTTCCTCAAAATTTTATAGAATATGTGACTGGTGGAATTGAAGGGAGTCACTAAGGATACCCTGTATTTATATTTATAGCTGTCTTTCAACTTAGATCTATGTTTTAGCAGATGATTACGTTCAAGACCTAGGGCTTTAGTTTTTACTTTAGGGTTTCGGGTAGTGCAGTGGTGTTCGGGCAGTGTAGGGGGTCGTGCTGGGGTGGTGTTTCAGGGTTTAGGGCAGTGCAGTGGTGTTCGGGCAGTGTAGGGGTCTTGCTGGGGGTGGTGTTTCAGGGTTTAGGGCAGTGCAATGGTGTTCGGGCAGTGCAGGGGGTCATGCTGGGGGAGTGTTTCAGGGTTTAGGGCAGTGCAGTGGTGTTCGGGCAGTGTAGGGGGTCATGCTGGGGGTAGTGTTTCAGGGTTTAGGGCAGTGCAGTGGTGTTCGGGCAGTGTAGGGGGTTGTGCTGGGGGATGGTGTTTCAGGGTTTAGGGCAGTGCAGTGGTGTTCGGGCAGTGTAGGGGGTCGTGCTGGGGTGAGTGTTTCAGGGTTTAGGGCAGTGCAGTTGTGTTCGGGCAGTGTAGGGGGTCGTGCTGGGGCTGGTGTTTCAGGGTTTAGGGCAGTGCAGTGGTGTTCGGGCAGTGTAGGGGGTCGTGCTGGGGGTGGTGTTTCAGGGTTTAGGGCAGTGCAGTGGTGTTCGGGCAGTGTAGGGGGTCATGCTGGGGGTGGTGTTTCAGGGTTTAGGGCAGTGCAGTGGTGTTCGGGCAGTGTAGGGGGTCGTGCTGGGGCTGGTGTTTCAGGGTTTAGGGCAGTGCAGTGGTGTTCGGGCAGTGTAGGGGGTCGTGCTGGGGGTGGTGTTTCAGGGTTTAGGGCAGTGCAGTGGTGTTCGGGCAGTGTAGGGGGTCTGTGCTGGGGCTGGTGTTTCAGGGTTTAGGGCAGTGCAGTGGTGTTCGAGCAGTGTAGGGGGTCTTGCTGGGGGTAGTTTTTCAGGGTTTAGGGCAGTGCAGTGGTGTTCGGTGCAGTGTAGGGGGTCGTGCTGGGGATGGTGTTTCATGGTTTAGGGCAGTGCAGTAGTGTTCAGGCAGTGTAGGGGGTCGTGCTGGGGCTGGTGTTTCAGGGTTTAGGGCAGTGCAGGCAGTGGTGCTCGGGCAGTGTAGGGGGTCATGCTGGGGGTGGTGTTTCTGGGTTTAGGGTAGTGCAGTGGTGTTCGGGCAGTGTAGGGGTTCGTGCTGGGGCTGGTGTTTCAGGGTTTAGGGCAGTGCAGTGGTGTTCGGGCAGTGTAGGGGGTCATGCTGGGGCTGGTGTTTCAGTGTTTTGGGCAGAGCAGTGGTGTTCGGGCAGTGTAGGGGGTCGTGCTGGGGGTGGTGTTTCAGGGTTTAGGGCAGTGCAGTGGTGTTCGAGTAGTGTAGGGGGTCGTGCTGGGGGTGGTGTTTCAGGGTTTAGGGCAGTGGTGTTCGGGCAGTGTAGGGGGTCTTGCTGGGGGTGATGTTTCAGGGTTTAGGGCAGTGCAGTGGTGTTCGGGCTGTGTAGGGGGTCTTGCTGGGGGCAGTGTTTCAGGGTTTAGGGCAGAGCAATGGTGTTCAGGCAGTGTAGGGGGTTGTGTTGGAGGTGGTGTTTCAGGCTTTAGGGCAGTGCAGTGGTATTCGGGCAGTGTAGGGGGTCTTGCTGGGGGTGGTGTTTCAGGGTTTAGGGCAGTGCAATGGTGTTCGGGCAGTGTAGGGGGTCGTGCAGGGGCTGATGTTTCAGGGTTTAGGGCAGTGCAGTGGTGTTTGGGCAGTGCAGGGGGTCGTGCTGGTGGTGGTGTTTCAGGGTTTAGGGCAGTGCAGTGGTGTTTGGGCAGTGTAGGGGGTCGTGCTGGGGGTGGTGTTTCTGGGTTTAGGGCAGTGTAGTGGTGTTCGGGCAGTGTAGGGGGTCGTGCAGGGGGGTGGTGAGTCAGGGTTTAGGGCAGTGCAGTGGTGTTCGGGCAGTGTAGGGGGTCATGCTGGGGGTAGAGTTTTAGGGTTTAGGGCAGTGCAGTGCAGTGGTGTTCGGGCAGTATAGGGGGTCGTGCAGGGGGTGGTGTTTCAGGGTTTAGGGCAGTGCAGTGGTGTTCGGGCAGTGTACGGGTCGTGCTGGAGGTGGTGTTTCAGGGTTTAGGGCAGTGCAGTGGTGTTCGGGCAGTGTAGGGTGTCGTGCTGGGGGTGGTGTTTCAGGGTTTTGGGCAGTGCAGTGGTGTTCGGGCAGTGTAGGTGGTCTTGCTGGGGCTGGTGTTTCCGGGTTTAGTGCAGTGGTGTTCGGGCAGTGTAGGGGGTCTTGCTGGGGGTGGTGTTTCAGTGTTTAGGGCAGTGCAATGGTGTTCGCGCAGTGTAGGGGTTCTTGCTGGGGCTGATGTTTCAGCGTTTAGGGCAGCGCAGTGGTGTTTGGGCAGTGTAGGGGGTCTTGCTGGGGGTGGTGTTTCAGGGTTTAGGGCAGTGCAGTGGTGTTCGGGCAGTGTAGGGGGTCTTGCTGGGGCTGGTGTTTCAGGGTTTAGGGCAGTGCAGTGGTGTTCGGGCAGTGTAGGGGGTCTTGCTGGCGCTGGTGTTTCAGGGTTTAGGGTAGTGCAGTGGTGTTCGGGCAGTGTAGGGGGTCGTGCTGGGGCTGGTGTTTGAGGGTTTAGGGCAGTGCAGTGGTGTTCGGGCAGTGTAGGGGGTCGTGCTGGGGCTGGTGTTTCAGGGTTTAGGGCAGTGCAGTGGTTTTCAGGCAGTGTAGGCGGTCGTGCTGGGGGTGGTGTTTCAGGGTTTAGGGCAGTGCAGTGGTGTTCGGGCAGTGTAGGGGGTCGGGCTGGGGGTGGTGTTTCAGGGTTTAGGGCAGTGCAGTGGTGTTCGGGCAGTGTAGGGGGTCGTGCTGGGGCTGGTGTTTCAGGGTTTTGGGCAGAGCAGTGGTGTTCGGGCAGTGTAGGGGGTCGTGCTGGGGGTGGTGTTTCAGGGTTTAGGGCAAGTGGTGTTCGGGCAGTGTAGGGGGTCTTGCTGGGGGTGATGTTTCAGGGTTTAGGGCAGTGCACTGGTGTTCGGGCAGTGTAGGGGGTCTTGCTGGGGGTAGTGTTTCAGGCTTTAGGGCAGTGCAGTAGTGTTCGGGCAGTGTAGGGGGTCATGCAGGGTGTGGTGTTTCAGGGTTTAGGGCAGTGCAATGGTGTTCGGGCAGTGTAGGGGGTCGTGCTGGGGGTGGTGTTTCAGGGTTTAGGGCAGTGCAGTGGTGTTCGGGTAGTGTAGTGGGTCATGCAGGGGGTGGTGTTTCAGGGTTTAGGGCAGTGCAGTGGTGTTCGGGCAATGTAGGGGGTTGTGCTGGGGCTGGTGTTTCAGGGTTTAGGGCAGTGCAGTGGTGTTCGGGCAGTGTAGGGGGTCGTGCAGGGGCTGATGTTTCAGGGTTTAGGGCAGTGCAGTGGTGTTCGGGCAGTGCAGGGGGTCGTGCTGGGGGTGGTGTTTCAGGGTTTAGGGCAGTGCAGTGGTGTTTGGGCAGTGTAGGGGGTCGTGCTGGGGGTGGTGTTTCTGGGTTTAGGGCAGTGTAGTGGTGTTCGGGCAGTGTAGGGGGTCGTGCAGGGGGTGGTGAGTCAGGGTTTAGGGCAGTGCAGTGGTGTTCGGGCAGTGTAGGGGGTCATGCTGGGGGTAGAGTTTTAGGGTTTAGGGCAGTGCAGTGGTGTTCGGGCAGTATAGGGGGTCGTGCAGGGGGTGGTGTTTCATGGTTTAGGGCAGTGCAGTGGTGTTCGGGCAGTGTAGGGGTCATGCTGGGGGTGGTGTTTCAGGGTTTAGGGCAGTGCAGTGGTGTTCGGACAGTGTAGGGTGTCATGCTGGGGGTGGTGTTTCAGGGTTTTGGGCAGTGCAGTGGTGTTCGGGCAGTGTAGGTGGTCTTGCTGGGGCTGGTGTTTCCGGGTTTAGTGCAGTGGTGTTCGGGCAGTGTAGGGGGTCTTGCTGGGGGTGGTGTTTCAGTGTTTAGGGCAGTGCAATGGTGTTCGCGCAGTGTAGGGGGTCTTGCTGGGGCTGATGTTTCAGCGTTTAGGGCAGCGCAGTGGTGTTTGGGCAGTGTAGGGGGTCTTGCTGGGGGTGGTGTTTCAGGGTTTAGGGCAGTGCAGTTGTGTTCGGGCAGTGTAGGGGGTCTTGCTGGGGCTGGTGTTTCAGGGTTTAGGGCAGTGCAGTGGTGTTCGGGCAGTGTAGGGGGTCTTGCTGGGGCTGGTGTTTCAGGGTTTAGGGTAGTGCAGTGGTGTTCGGGCAGTGTAGGGGGTCGTGCTGGGGCTGGTGTTTGAGGGTTTAGGGCAGTGCAGTGGTGTTCGGGC
This sequence comes from Calotriton arnoldi, assembly GCA_963921515.1. Classification (NCBI taxonomy): domain Eukaryota; kingdom Metazoa; phylum Chordata; class Amphibia; order Caudata; family Salamandridae; genus Calotriton; species Calotriton arnoldi. The sequence goes on from CAWUFW010016877.1 coordinate 278,888, forward strand.
AGTGTAGGGGGTCGTGCTGGGGCTGGTGTTTCAGGGTTTAGGGCAGTGCAGTGGTTTTCAGGCAGTGTAGGCGGTCGTGCTGGGGGTGGTGTTTCAGGGTTTAGGGCAGTGCAGTGGTGTTCGGGCAGTGTAGGGGGTCGTGCTGGGGGTGGTGTTTCAGGGTTTAGGGCAGTGCAGTGGTGTTCGGGCAGTGTAGGGGGTCGTGCTGGGGCTGATGTTTCAGGGTTTTGAGCAGAGCAGTGGTGTTCGGGCAGTGTAGGGGGTCGTGCTGGGGGTGGTGTTTTAGGGTTTAGGGCACTGCAGTGTTGTTCGGGATGTGTAGGGGGTCTTGCTGGGGGTGGTGTTTCAGGGTTTAGGGCAGTGGTGTTCGGACAGTGTAGGGGGTCTTGCTGGGGGTGATGTTTCAGGGTTTAGGGCAGTGGTGTTCGGGCAGTGTAGGGGTCGTGCAGGGTGTGGTGTTTCAGGGTTTAGGGCAGTGCAATGGTGTTCGGGCAGTGTAGGGGGTCGTGCTGGGGGTGGTGTTTCAGGGTTTAGGGCAGTGCAGTGGTGTTCGGGCAGTGTGGTGGGTCATGCAGGGGGTGGTGTTTCAGGGTTTAGGGCAGTGCAGTGGTGTTCGGGCAATGTAGGGGGTCGTGCTGGGGCTGGTGTTTCAGGGTTTAGGGCAGTGCAGTGGTGTTCGGGCAGTGTAGGGGGTCTTGCTGGGGGTGGTGTTTCAGGGTTTAGGAGCAGTGGTGTTCGGGCAGTGTAGGGGGTCTTGCTGGGGGTGATGTTTCAGGGTTTAGGGCAGTGCAGTGGTGTTCGGGCAGTGTAGGGGGTCTTGCTGGGGGTAGTGTTTCAGGGTTGAGGGCATTGCAGGGGTGTTCGGGCAGTGTAGGGGGTTGTGCTGGGGATGGTGTTTCAGGGTTTAGGACAGTGCAGTAGTGTTCGGGCAGAGTAGGGGGTCGTGCAGGGGGAATGGTGTTTCAGGGTTTAGGGCAGTGCAGTGGTGTTCGGGCAGTGTAGTGGGTCATGCATGGGGTGGTGTTTCAGGGTTTAGGGCAGTGCAGTGGTGTTTGGGCAATGTAGGGGGTCGTGCTGGGGCTGGTGTTTCAGGGTTTAGGGCAGTGCAGTGGTGTTCGGGCAGTGTAGGGGGTATTGCTGGGGGTGGTGTTTCAGGGTTTAGGGCAGTGGTGTTCGGGCAGTGTAGGGGGTCTTGCTGGGGGTGATGTTTCAGGGTTTAGGGCAGTGGTGTTCGGGCAGTGTAGGGGTCGTGCAGGGTGTGGTGTTTCAGGGTTTAGGGCAGTGCAATGGTGTTCGGGCAGTGTAGGGGGTCGTGCTGGGGGTGGTGTTTCAGGGTTTAGGGCAGTGCAGTGGTGTTCGGGCAGTGTGGTGGGTCATGCAGGGGGTGGTGTTTCAGGGTTTAGGGCAGTGCAGTGGTGTTCGGGCAATGTAGGGGGTCGTGCTGGGGCTGGTGTTTCAGGGTTTAGGGCAGTGCAGTGGTGTTCGGGCAGTGTAGGGGTCTTGCTGGGGGTGGTGTTTCAGGGTTTAGGGCAGTGGTGTTCGGGCAGTGTAGGGGGTCTTGCTGGGGGTGATGTTTCAGGGTTTAGGGCAGTGCAGTGGTGTTCGGGCAGTGTAGGGGGTCTTGCTGGGGGTAGTGTTTCAGGGTTGAGGGCATTGCAGGGGTGTTCGTGCAGTGTAGGGGGTTGTGCTGGGGATGGTGTTTCAGGGTTTAGGACAGTGCAGTAGTGTTCGGGCAGAGTAGAGGGGTCATGCAGGGGGAATGGTGTTTCAGGGTTTAGGGCAGTGCAGTGGTGTTCGGGCAGTGTAGTGGGTCATGCATGGGGTGGTGTTTCAGGGTTTAGGGCAGTGCAGTGGTGTTCGGGCAATGTAGGGGGTCGTGCTGGGGCTGGTGTTTCAGGGTTTAGGGCAGTGCAGTGGTGTTCGGGCAGTGTAGGGGGTATTGCTGGGGGTGGTGTTTCAGGGTTTAGGGCAGTGGTGTTCGGGCAGTGTAGGGGGTCTTGCTGGGGGTGATGTTTCAGGGTTTAAGGCAGTGCAGTGGTGTTCGGGCAGTGTAGGGTGTCGTGCTGGGGGTGGTGTTTCAGGGTTTAGGGCAGTGCAGTGGTGTTCAGGCAGTGTAGGGGGTCGTGCACGGGGTGGTGTTTCAGGGTTTAGGGCAGTGCAGTGGTGTTCGGGCAGTGTAGGGGGTTGTGCTGGGTCTGGTGTTTCAGGGTTTAGGGCAGTGCAATGGTGTTCTGGCAGTGTAGGGGGTCGTGCTGGGGCTAGTGTTTCACGGTTTAGGGCAGTGCAGTTGTGTTCGGGCAGTGTAGGGGGTCATGCTGGGGCTGGTGTTTCAGGGTTTAGGGCAGTGCAGTGGTGTTCGTGCAGTGTAGGTGGTCGTGCTGGGGCTGGTGTTTCAGGGTTTAGGGCAGTGCAGTGGTGTTCGGGCAGTGTAGGGGGTCATGCTGGGGCTGGTGTTTCAGGGTTTAGGGCAGTGCAGTGGTGCTCAGGCAGTGTAGGGGGTCGTGCTGGGGGTGGTGTTTATGGGTTTAGGGTAGTGCAGTGGTGTTCGGGCAGTGTAGGGGGTCGTGCTGGGGCTGGTGTTTCAGGGTTTAGGGCAGTGCAGTGGTGTTCGGGCAGTGTAGGGGGTCGTGCTGGGGGTGGTGTTTCAGGGTTTAGGGCAGTGCAGTGGTGTTCGAGTAGTGTAGGGGGTCGTGCTGGGGGTGGTGTTTCAGGGTTTAGGGCAGTGGTGTTCGGGCAGTGTAGGGGGTCTTGCTGGGGGTGATGTTTCAGGGTTTAGGGCAGTGCAGTGGTGTTCGGGCTGTGTAGGGGGTCTTGCTGGGGGCAGTGTTTCAGGGTTTAGGGCAGAGCAATGGTGTTCAGGCAGTGTAGGGGGTTGTGTTGGAGGTGGTGTTTCAGGCTTTAGGGCAGTGCAGTGGTATTCGGGCAGTGTAGGGGGTCTTGCTGGGGGTGGTGTTTCAGGGTTTAGGGCAGTGCAATGGTGTTCGGGCAGTGTAGGGGGTCGTGCAGGGGCTGATGTTTCAGGGTTTAGGGCAGTGCAGTGGTGTTTGGGCAGTGCAGGGGGTCGTGCTGGGGGTGGTGTTTCAGGGTTTAGGGCAGTGCAGTGGTGTTTGGGCAGTGTAGGGGGTCGTGCTGGGGGTGGTGTTTCTGGGTTTAGGGCAGTGTAGTGGTGTTCGGGCAGTGTAGGGGGTCGTGCAGGGGGTGGTGAGTCAGGGTTTAGGGCAGTGCAGTGGTGTTCGGGCAGTGTAGGGGGTCATGCTGGGGGTAGAGTTTTAGGGTTTAGGGCAGTGCAGTGCAGTGGTGTTCGGGCAGTATAGGGGGTCGTGCAGGGGGTGGTGTTTCAGGGTTTAGGGCAGTGCAGTGGTGTTCGGGCAGTGTACGGGTCGTGCTGGAGGTGGTGTTTCAGGGTTTAGGGCAGTGCAGTGGTGTTCGGGCAGTGTAGGGTGTCGTGCTGGGGGTGGTGTTTCAGGGTTTTGGGCAGTGCAGTGGTGTTCGGGCAGTGTAGGTGGTCTTGCTGGGGCTGGTGTTTCCGGGTTTAGTGCAGTGGTGTTCGGGCAGTGTAGGGGGTCTTGCTGGGGGTGGTGTTTCAGTGTTTAGGGCAGTGCAATGGTGTTCGCGCAGTGTAGGGGTTCTTGCTGGGGCTGATGTTTCAGCGTTTAGGGCAGCGCAGTGGTGTTTGGGCAGTGTAGGGGGTCTTGCTGGGGGTGGTGTTTCAGGGTTTAGGGCAGTGCAGTGGTGTTCGGGCAGTGTAGGGGGTCTTGCTGGGGCTGGTGTTTCAGGGTTTAGGGCAGTGCAGTGGTGTTCGGGCAGTGTAGGGGGTCTTGCTGGCGCTGGTGTTTCAGGGTTTAGGGTAGTGCAGTGGTGTTCGGGCAGTGTAGGGGGTCGTGCTGGGGCTGGTGTTTGAGGGTTTAGGGCAGTGCAGTGGTGTTCGGGCAGTGTAGGGGGTCGTGCTGGGGCTGGTGTTTCAGGGTTTAGGGCAGTGCAGTGGTTTTCAGGCAGTGTAGGCGGTCGTGCTGGGGGTGGTGTTTCAGGGTTTAGGGCAGTGCAGTGGTGTTCGGGCAGTGTAGGGGGTCGGGCTGGGGGTGGTGTTTCAGGGTTTAGGGCAGTGCAGTGGTGTTCGGGCAGTGTAGGGGGTCGTGCTGGGGCTGGTGTTTCAGGGTTTTGGGCAGAGCAGTGGTGTTCGGGCAGTGTAGGGGGTCGTGCTGGGGGTGGTGTTTCAGGGTTTAGGGCAGTGGTGTTCGGGCAGTGTAGGGGGTCTTGCTGGGGGTGATGTTTCAGGGTTTAGGGCAGTGCACTGGTGTTCGGGCAGTGTAGGGGGTCTTGCTGGGGGTAGTGTTTCAGGCTTTAGGGCAGTGCAGTAGTGTTCGGGCAGTGTAGGGGGTCATGCAGGGTGTGGTGTTTCAGGGTTTAGGGCAGTGCAATGGTGTTCGGGCAGTGTAGGGGGTCGTGCTGGGGGTGGTGTTTCAGGGTTTAGGGCAGTGCAGTGGTGTTCGGGTAGTGTAGTGGGTCATGCAGGGGGTGGTGTTTCAGGGTTTAGGGCAGTGCAGTGGTGTTCGGGCAATGTAGGGGGTTGTGCTGGGGCTGGTGTTTCAGGGTTTAGGGCAGTGCAGTGGTGTTCGGGCAGTGTAGGGGGTCGTGCAGGGGCTGATGTTTCAGGGTTTAGGGCAGTGCAGTGGTGTTCGGGCAGTGCAGGGGGTCGTGCTGGGGGTGGTGTTTCAGGGTTTAGGGCAGTGCAGTGGTGTTTGGGCAGTGTAGGGGGTCGTGCTGGGGGTGGTGTTTCTGGGTTTAGGGCAGTGTAGTGGTGTTCGGGCAGTGTAGGGGGTCGTGCAGGGGGTGGTGAGTCAGGGTTTAGGGCAGTGCAGTGGTGTTCGGGCAGTGTAGGGGTCATGCTGGGGGTGGTGTTTCAGGGTTTAGGGCAGTGCAGTGGTGTTCGGACAGTGTAGGGTGTCATGCTGGGGGTGGTGTTTCAGGGTTTTGGGCAGTGCAGTGGTGTTCGGGCAGTGTAGGTGGTCTTGCTGGGGCTGGTGTTTCCGGGTTTAGTGCAGTGGTGTTCGGGCAGTGTAGGGGGTCTTGCTGGGGGTGGTGTTTCAGTGTTTAGGGCAGTGCAATGGTGTTCGCGCAGTGTAGGGGGTCTTGCTGGGGCTGATGTTTCAGCGTTTAGGGCAGCGCAGTGGTGTTTGGGCAGTGTAGGGGGTCTTGCTGGGGGTGGTGTTTCAGGGTTTAGGGCAGTGCAGTTGTGTTCGGGCAGTGTAGGGGGTCTTGCTGGGGCTGGTGTTTCAGGGTTTAGGGCAGTGCAGTGGTGTTCGGGCAGTGTAGGGGGTCTTGCTGGGGCTGGTGTTTCAGGGTTTAGGGTAGTGCAGTGGTGTTCGGGCAGTGTAGGGGGTCGTGCTGGGGCTGGTGTTTGAGGGTTTAGGGCAGTGCAGTGGTGTTCGGGCAGTGTAGGGGGTCGTGCTGGGGCTGGTGTTTCAGGGTTTAGGGCAGTGCAGTGGTTTTCAGGCAGTGTAGGCGGTCGTGCTGGGGGTGGTGTTTCAGGGTTTAGGGCAGTGCAGTGGTGTTCGGGCAGTGTAGGGGGTCGTGCTGGGGGTGGTGTTTCAGGGTTTAGGGCAGTGCAGTGGTGTTCGGGCAGTGTAGGGGGTCGTGCTGGGGCTGATGTTTCAGGGTTTTGAGCAGAGCAGTGGTGTTCGGGCAGTGTAGGGGGTCGTGCTGGGGGTGGTGTTTTAGGGTTTAGGGCACTGCAGTGTTGTTCGGGATGTGTAGGGGGTCTTGCTGGGGGTGGTGTTTCAGGGTTTAGGGCAATGGTGTTCGGACAGTGTAGGGGGTCTTGCTGGGGGTGATGTTTCAGGGTTTAGGGCAGTGGTGTTCGGGCAGTGTAGGGGTCGTGCAGGGTGTGGTGTTTCAGGGTTTAGGGCAGTGCAATGGTGTTCGGGCAGTGTAGGGGGTCGTGCTGGGGGTGGTGTTTCAGGGTTTAGGGCAGTGCAGTGGTGTTCGGGCAGTGTGGTGGGTCATGCAGGGGGTGGTGTTTCAGGGTTTAGGGCAGTGCAGTGGTGTTCGGGCAATGTAGGGGGTCGTGCTGGGGCTGGTGTTTCAGGGTTTAGGGCAGTGCAGTGGTGTTCGGGCAGTGTAGGGGGTCTTGCTGGGGGTGGTGTTTCAGGGTTTAGGGCAGTGGTGTTCGGGCAGTGTAGGGGGTCTTGCTGGGGGTGATGTTTCAGGGTTTAGGGCAGTGCAGTGGTGTTCGGGCAGTGTAGGGGGTCTTGCTGGGGGTAGTGTTTCAGGGTTGAGGGCATTGCAGGGGTGTTCGGGCAGTGTAGGGGGTTGTGCTGGGGATGGTGTTTCAGGGTTTAGGACAGTGCAGTAGTGTTCGGGCAGAGTAGGGGGTCGTGCAGGGGGAATGGTGTTTCAGGGTTTAGGGCAGTGCAGTGGTGTTCGGGCAGTGTAGTGGGTCATGCATGGGGTGGTGTTTCAGGGTTTAGGGCAGTGCAGTGGTGTTCGGGCAATGTAGGGGGTCGTGCTGGGGCTGGTGTTTCAGGGTTTAGGGCAGTGCAGTGGTGTTCGGGCAGTGTAGGGGGTATTGCTGGGGGTGGTGTTTCAGGGTTTAGGGCAGTGGTGTTCGGGCAGTGTAGGGGGTCTTGCTGGGGGTGATGTTTCAGGGTTTAGGGCAGTGGTGTTCGGGCAGTGTAGGGGTCGTGCAGGGTGTGGTGTTTCAGGGTTTAGGGCAGTGCAATGGTGTTCGGGCAGTGTAGGGGGTCGTGCTGGGGGTGGTGTTTCAGGGTTTAGGGCAGTGCAGTGGTGTTCGGGCAGTGTGGTGGGTCATGCAGGGGGTGGTGTTTCAGGGTTTAGGGCAGTGCAGTGGTGTTCGGGCAATGTAGGGGGTCGTGCTGGGGCTGGTGTTTCAGGGTTTAGGGCAGTGCAGTGGTGTTCGGGCAGTGTAGGGGGTCTTGCTGGGGGTGGTGTTTCAGGGTTTAGGGCAGTGGTGTTCGGGCAGTGTAGGGGGTCTTGCTGGGGGTGATGTTTCAGGGTTTAGGGCAGTGCAGTGGTGTTCGGGCAGTGTAGGGGGTCTTGCTGGGGGTAGTGTTTCAGGGTTGAGGGCATTGCAGGGGTGTTCGTGCAGTGTAGGGGGTTGTGCTGGGGATGGTGTTTCAGGGTTTAGGACAGTGCAGTAGTGTTCGGGCAGAGTAGGGGGTCATGCAGGGGGAATGGTGTTTCAGGGTTTAGGGCAGTGCAGTGGTGTTCGGGCAGTGTAGTGGGTCATGCATGGGGTGGTGTTTCAGGGTTTAGGGCAGTGCAGTGGTGTTCGGGCAATGTAGGGGGTCGTGCTGGGGCTGGTGTTTCAGGGTTTAGGGCAGTGCAGTGGTGTTCGGGCAGTGTAGGGGGTATTGCTGGGGGTGGTGTTTCAGGGTTTAGGGCAGTGGTGTTCGGGCAGTGTAGGGGGTCTTGCTGGGGGTGATGTTTCAGGGTTTAAGGCAGTGCAGTGGTGTTCGGGCAGTGTAGGGTGTCGTGCTGGGGGTGGTGTTTCAGGGTTTAGGGCAGTGCAGTGGTGTTCAGGCAGTGTAGGGGGTCGTGCACGGGGTGGTGTTTCAGGGTTTAGGGCAGTGCAGTGGTGTTCGGGCAGTGTAGGGGGTTGTGCTGGGTCTGGTGTTTCAGGGTTTAGGGCAGTGCAATGGTGTTCTGGCAGTGTAGGGGGTCGTGCTGGGGCTAGTGTTTCACGGTTTAGGGCAGTGCAGTTGTGTTCGGGCAGTGTAGGAGGTCATGCTGGGGCTGGTGTTTCAGGGTTTAGGGCAGTGCAGTGGTGTTCGTGCAGTGTAGGTGGTCGTGCTGGGGCTGGTGTTTCAGGGTTTAGGGCAGTGCAGTGGTGTTCGGGCAGTGTAGGGGGTCATGCTGGGGCTGGTGTTTCAGGGTTTAGGGCAGTGCAGTGGTGCTCAGGCAGTGTAGGGGGTCGTGCTGGGGGTGGTGTTTATGGGTTTAGGGTAGTGCAGTGGTGTTCGGGCAGTGTAGGGGGTCGTGCTGGGGCTGGTGTTTCAGGGTTTAGGGCAGTGCAGTGGTGTTCGGGCAGTGTAGGGGGTCGTGCTGGGGCTGGTGTTTTAGGGTTTAGGGCAGTGCAGTGGTGTTCGGGCAGTGTAGGGGGTCTTGCTGTGGGTAGTTTTTCAGGGTTTAGGGCAGTGCAGTGGTGTTCGTGCAGTGTAGGGGGTCGTGCTGGGGATGGTGTTTCATGGTTTAGGGCAGTGCAGTAGTGTTCAGGCAGTGTAGGGGGTCGTGCTGGGGCTGGTGTTTCAGGGTTTAGGGCAGTGCAGGCAGTGGTGCTCGGGCAGTGTAGGGGGTCATGCTGGGGGTGGTGTTTCTGGGTTTAGGGTAGTGCAGTTGTGTTCGGGCAGTGTAGGGGTTTGTGCTGGGGCTGGTGTTTCAGGGTTTAGGGCAGTGCAGTGGTGTTTGGGCAGTGTAGGGGGTCATGCTGGGGCTGGTGTTTCAGTGTTTTGGGCAGAGCAGTGGTGTTTGGGCAGTGTAGGGGGTCGTGCTGGGGGTGGTGTTTCAGGGTTTAGGGCAGTGCAGTGGTGTTCGAGCAGTGTAGGGGGTCGTGCTGGGGGTGGTGTTTCAGGGTTTAGGGCAGTGGTGTTCGGGCAGTGTAGGGGGTCTTGCTGGGGGTGATGTTTCAGGGTTTAGGGCAGTGCAGTGGTGTTCGGGCAGTGTAGGGGGTCTTGCTGGGGGCAGTGTTTCAGGGCTTAGGGCAAAGCAATGGTGTTCAGGCAGTGTAGGGGGTTGTGTTGGAGGTGGTGTTTCAGGCTTTAGGGCAGTGCAGTGGTATTCGGGCAGTGTAGGGGGTCTTGCTGGGGGTGGTGTTTCAGGGTTTAGGGCAGTGGTGTTCAGGCAGTGTAGGGGGTCGTGCTGGGGGTGGTGTTTCAGGGTTTAGGGCAGTGCAGTGGTGTTTGGGCAGTGTAGGGGGTCGTGCAGGGGCTGGTGTTTCAGGGTTTATGGCAGTGCAGTGGTGTTCGGGCAGTGTAGGGGGTCGGGCTGGGGGTGGTGTTTCAGGGTTTAGGGCAGTGCAGTGGTGTTTGGGCAGTGTACGGGGTCGTGCTGGGGGTGGTGTTTCTGGGTTTAGGGCAGTGTAATGGTGTTCGGGCAGTGTAGCGGGTCGTGCAGGGGAGTGGTGAGTCAGGGTTTAGGGCAGTGCAGTGGTGTTTGGGCAGTGTAGGGGGTCATGCTGGGGGTAGAGTTTTAGGGTTTAGTTCAGTGCAGTGGTGTTCGGGCAGTGTAGGGGGTCGTGCAGGGGGTGGTGTTTCAGGGTTTAGGGCAGTGCAGTGGTGTTCGGGCAGTGTAGGGGTCGTGCTGGGGGTGGTGTTTCAGGGTTTAGGGCAGTGCAGTGGTGTTCGGGCAGTGTAGGGTGTCGTGCTGGGGGTGGTGTTTCAGGGTTTTGGGCAGTGCAGTGGTGTTCGGGCAGTGTAGGTGGTCTTGCTGGGGCTGGTGTTTCCGGGTTTAGTGCAGTGGTGTTCGGGCAGTGTAGGGGGTCTTGCTGGGGGTGGTGTTTCAGGGTTTAGGGCAGTGCAATGGTGTTCGCGCAGTGTAGGGGGTCTTGCTGGGGCTGATGTTTCAGCGTTTAGGGCAGCGCAGTGGTGTTCGGGCAGTGTAGGGGGTCTTGCTGGGGGTGGTGTTTCAGGGTTTAGGGCAGTGCAGTGGTGTTCGGGCAGTGTAGGGGGTCAGTAATACGTAACTGAACGAAG